>JAHDVE020011975.1:0-211269 GCA_022606495.2 Halesus radiatus
TGTTACTGAAAAAAAGTGCTTTTCGGCAATTCTAGCAAATGTAGCTATCAGTGCCATCTGTTGGTATATCAATTAATTAGAACAGCTTTACTAACAAAATTATGATAACGTCCTGTTGGCGTTCTTTCAAACTATATATTATGGCCTGGGTATGGTAATTGGGTTGTAATATGCATAAATGAAGCGGTTATTTGGATATTTGATGTGGCTTAGGTAATCCCAACCAACATTGGCTACAGTTAACAGCAACATTCTTAGAGAAAAATTCCACGAAGGGCGTTGTCTGGTGTAATTTTTTTAATATCCATTAATTCGCTGTTTTCCTACTACCTAGCCTGTATAAAAACTCTGTGCACGCCACTGAAACCCAGCAATACTATCGAGCGATAACTGAACATTCTTCGAAAAGAAAATATGTTAATACGGAAGAGAGAGGGAGCGCGCTAATATAAATATCGCTTAGGGCATAAGCGATCGTTTAAAAAATATACAGTAAAGTCATATGCAGGTTACCTAATATTTATTTTATGAAATTTCGTTTTTATATTTTATGAATATAAGAAAACACAGAAAATCTATTAAAAATAATTATTAAATGAATGGAAAAAAACCAATTCCGTCAATGCACGCCAACATCAATGTATGGAGGGCCATATTAAGCCAAGTCGTGGGCCATGGGTACACTGAGTTTACGGACCCTTTTTGTAAGTCAAAAACCTACAGAAAAACAACAAACCACACAAGAATATTTCTATACCCAATTGAAGGGGTTCGTGCAAGACAGTGCTATACCACTGAAACGTGATTTCGAGATAAGAGCATTTAAAAGTATAAAAATTAAAAATACCGCTATTATCATTTTGAATTTAGTACCCATGTATGAAAATGTTCTTTTGGATTTGTAAAGGCCAAATTTAAATTGGCACTTACGGAGTCGGGACCCCCCTTTTGGTAATTTAGCAAAAAAAACATACTCTACTTTTTTAACGTAGGTCCGTTCGGCTACGGAAGCTTAAAGGGTAGCTTGGATATTGACGGAACCCCAGCAAGAATTTAAACATATATTTTCTTGTATCCGTCCCTAAATAAATGCGACATAAAGATAATCCAGTAGATTTTGAAATAATTTTATAATAATAATTAACATTATTTTTTTATTTGGGAATACCACACTTTAGTCCGAATCTCCCGAGGCTTGTGGATCTATGGTATCCCAAATTTATTAGTGTATACTATGTGGTGGGGTGAAGGAAGTGGATTGCGTTACGTAAAAAGCGCCTCAAGAAAGAATATTCCTAGATCGGAGGGCAAACCAATAAATTTAATATTTTTAAAATGTGTAGCGCAACCCTGTAGTATTTAGTAAACAGATTGAAAAGTCATTGCAAATATTAATTATAACAACCAGAAAATCGAGTCATAGTAATAAAATTAAAATCTGATTTTTATATTTCTCAATGTGTACTATTTTGGAACCCAGCAGGGGGGACCCCTCTGTGGAGAGGGCCCTAAAAAATTACATTATGTTCTGTGTCCTCAATAAGTATCATAATTTTGGCACTCAGCGGGGGCCCCCTCCGAGGTTGGACCCCTATGAAATATTGACATTTTATTTTGCGAGTCCTATGTCCTCAACGTGTATCATTTTGGCACCTATCCGGAGCCCCCTTCGAGGTTCGAGTCCTGTGCCCGCAATGTGTAGATAAATTTGATATAATATTTTTCGAGCCCCGTGTTCTCAATGTGTACTATTTTGATATATAGCCGAGGCCTCCTACGAGGTTGGAGTCATAGGAAAAGCTGAAATATTTTTAGAGTCCCGTGTCTTCAGTGTGTATAGGAATAATTTTCACTGCATCACCAAAGGTGAGATATTCCCTAGGACCCTAGAGACGCATTTGGGCCTCCTTTGTGGAGTTAATGTTCGAAAAAAAAATCGGTCCCGATTGCCCGCGTTCCCTTAGGGTAAAGACGTAACTGAATACATGGAAAATGTCAGAAGCTGCGCACATAATATATATTTCTACGGTATTTTCTATAACCTGTAAACAAACGCAATTCCCAATATTTGTTTTCCTTCTAAATTACCTTTTCCACCAAAAATTATTTCCTTTGAGACAATTTCAAACTAGATCATAATCATAAATACATTATGAAGGAACTATCCGCTAAAAAGTACCTATCCCGCAATATTAACATTTTAGAAATAAATTAATATTCCTTTTGTGATTATATGCGGAAGGTAGTGTAAAAGCATAAACTAATGGAAAACTGGAAACAAGAAGCAGTGGAAAGCAACAACTAAAAATAAAAACCTATCAGCGGAAAGCTGGCAACAGGAATCAATAAGTGAGAAGAAATTGGAAACCAAAAGACGCCGGAAGGAATAGGAAACGACAAGCAAAAAGAAGCGGGAAGCGAGAAACGAAATACGAACGCTCAATCAATGGGCTGTTTTCTGAACAGCTTCGTAAAAATTCCGCTAGGGAAGGCGGTCCTACTTTCAAATAAATCTCACTATTTCGATATCAGTTTGTTTACCGCCTCGACGTAGTTTATGCGATTTATTAATTTTGTTACCAGTTTAAAACCTAAAATGAACAAGAATTATGGTCAGTGGACTATTGTTCAATTGAAGGAGGAATTAAAAAGACGTAATGCCAAAACTATCGGTAAAAAAGCAGTTCTCGTAGAAAGGTTAGTAAATACACCACACATAAGGCTTGTACCTCCCACGATCATTTATTTTGTAATACATCACAATATTATCGTAATGCGTTTTATTTTAGACTAGAAGACTACGATAAGAACCATGACTTCAACCCTACTGGCATCACGTACGAAAATACCTACGAAATGACCATTCGGAAGCCGGAATATTTTCAAGATGTCAACATGGTCTCAAATATTCCAGCACTGACGCATGAAGAACTCCATAAATTCAGTGTTTCTGGGGAAAGTTTGAAGAATGCTGACAAAGCATTTAGTATGTATGCTGAAAAATACTTACTGAATGTCAGAAGTGCCTGTGAAAATGACACAACCTATGTGTTAGGAATGTGTGCTTCGGAGTATAGAAAACATGTTTCGTATGCAGTTTATATACGTTATAATTCTGATGCTGTATTGGAATGCCAATGTGAGTGTGCAGCGGGTGTGGGGCCTAGTGCACATTGCAAACATGTATTTGTAGTCCTACATGGAATGGTAGATTTTAGTGTAAACAAAAAAATCATTACTCAAGAAAGCTGTACAAGCTTGTTACAAATTTTTCACACACCGAGGAAATATCATGGCGCACCTATAAAAGCGGAAGATCTCCCATTGAAAAAACGGCAATTGTCACAACAACAGCTCATCAGTTTTGATCCTAGGCCTGCTCCTTTAATTAACGACAAAAATTACCAAACTAGATTCAATAATTTAGCCATTGGATTTTCTGCTCACAATCTAAGTTTAAGGCACATGCCTATCATGGAAATTATCCCCCCGGCAGACAAATATTCTGCCACGTTTGATCATTTTTATGAGAAGGGAACTGCTAAACATTCTTTCCTCAAGTGTTATGAGAAATCCCAATTAGAACTTAATTTGATTGAATCCTCTACTAGAGGTCAGGGTAAATCAAAGAACTGGTTCACTGAACGATGCCTACGCCTAACCAGTTCAAATTTTGGAAAAATATGCAAAAGTACGGTGAAAACTAATCGCAGAAATCTGGCAGAATCTTTTTTGAAAGTTTATGACGTCAAAGCAGCATCTATAGAACATGGATTGAAATTTGAGGCAGCAGCAGTGAGAAAATTTGAATTTGAAGCAAATACTTCCACCTCTTCCTGCGGAATTGTTGTTCACCCTGAACATCAGTTCTTAGCCAGCTCTCCCGATGCACTGATTGGCGAAGATGCTGTTTTGGAAGTCAAATGTCCATATACAGCCAAGGTCAGCATCATATCTGTGGAGACTGTCCATATTTATATTTAGGCGAATACTCGGGCAAGCTAGAGTTAGACAAAACACATAACTATTATTACCAGATCCAAGCACAGCTGCTATGCACTCTTAGATGTAAGGCATTCTTAGCAATATTTACCTTGAAGGATTTTCAAATCATTGAGGTAGATAGGGATCAAGATTTCATTGGGACAATGGTACATAAATTAATAACTTTTAATGAAGATTATTTTAAACCAGCTTTATTAAAGAGGCACATTTACAAACACAACTTTTGGTGAGGTAACAAAGGGAACAGCCCCATTTGATTGTGGCTTATTTGACTAACTTATTTTTGTAAATAAATATGGTGTAAAAAACATGTAATTGCAATTTGGACTTCAATCCAGCTATACATCTATAATATAAACTTGTAATTAAATAAATAAAAAACTTACCACAAAATATTTTCTATTATTATAACACCAATCACATAATTTGGATTGCAATTATTAATTTTGCACACTCAATGTATAGAGAAAGAATAACAGAAGTCACTGTGAGTATCGCCATGGTGAAACAGCGTGATGATTAGTCAATTTAGGGCTTTCATGAGTGGAAGGAGGTGCATAGATCAGATATTCTCATTGCGTTTGCTCACAGAAGTTTCTGGGAGAATACCAGAAAATTTTCTGTACCTTTGTAGATCAAATACTTGGGTCAGAATAACAGAAGAGAATGTATGAATGTGAATGAAGCAAGAAGTGTGTGCCAAGACCGAGTTGCTTGGCAGTCTGTCCTCTCTGCCTAAAACGGCGTGATGGTTAGTTTGTTTGGGCTTCATTGTAATAAAATAAGAGTCGGTTCAATCAAATGTAATTATATATTATCTACTAGTAATAGATCATGGTAACTACATACAATTTACTATGCATCTTTGTCTATAATACTTGATCTAAAATTACACAACATGCAACATATAAATATAATATCCGCAGAAAGTATTGTCTCGGTATAGTTCATAGGAGATTTCAAAATTTTATATGTTTTTAAAAGTCCTATTATTCTTTCTATGTGCACCCTTTTGCTGGCAATTTTTCTATCATTTTCTAAAACACTCCTACTGATTCTGTTAGTTTTTTTGAAAAATGTTGGAATGTTTATGGTGACACCATATGGTGCAAAGATATCCTGGACATTGAAACCTTTGTCAGCCATTATGGAATCACCAACATCACACAGGGATGTAAGGTTGCTTCTTTCAACGATCTGGCGATCACTGACAGAGCCTGCATAGCTTGGAGATACATACGTTATGAGGCCACTAGGAGCAGCACCAATAAGTACCTTAACAGTATTTCTGTTTTTATAAGTAGAAAAGGTTGCTTGTTGGGCAGTCGGTAGTGCAGGCCGTTTAATGGAACATTCCGTGCCATCAATCATTAACCTTGTGTTAAGGTATTTTTGTCTCGAAAATCTGTTGGAGAAAAGAAATTTACACTCGGTTTTGATGTCCAAATGTTGAGCTCTTTCCACTGCGGTGACACGAATTTCACCCAAGTAATAAAAATATTGGAAACATTTTTAATGGATATAAGATACATTCTTGCAATTTCAAAAAATGTTTTGTGTGTTCTCAATGTCATTAATGTTAAAAAAAAAATTGTTCAAAGGGATTTAGATTAGTGGGGGGATTGCCATAAAAGTATTTTAAACAGTATGTGGCTTGACCTAAGGAATGGAAAACAAACACCACTTTCTCATATGACTCTAAACCGGTAAAAAAATGAATTGATGCCGGGTCTTTCTTGTATGTCATTATACTGAAAACGGAGTATTTTAGCGTTTGACTTGAGGATTCTCTTGTAGATATTTCAGTTTTTTCATCCGTCTGAGTGTCTCATCTCATTAATATACTAGGTGGGGTACCCGGCTTCGCTCAGCAGCACATTCGAGAGTATTCTGGGATGTTTCCCAATGATGTTCTCGATTCCCCATTCCCGAACATTTCACAACATTCCAGAATGTTCCGGGATGTTCTGGAATATTGTGGAACGTTCTCGAATACTTTTTTTTTAATAAAATATATAAATTAAAATTAAGATTATCGAACTTTTTAGAACCTTCTAGACTCACCGCCAAAAAAGTAGACATACTTCACCACTCCTTTCAGAACTTTCTACAGCTTGTTGCAAATGGAATCAGCCCCACGTTGGGCGCCAGTGTTACAGATGGAATAGCAGCAGTATTAGGTGTGGGAATTGGGGGAAAAGAGGAGGAGGTCGGGAAGGAGGAAAGCCCTACGATGGAAGCCAGTGTGACAGATGGAATTAGCACCCCGATGGGCGCAAGTATTACAAATGTAAAGAACACCACACTCGTGCGTCCAGAGTTAGGGCGGGGAAGTAGGGGAACAAGGGGAAGGAGCCAATAATATCTAAATAAATCTAAAATATATCTAAATCATAAAGTTCATAAATAGGTACCTACTCATGTTTTCCATTTTGAAATTCTACCCCAAAAAACCTTCTTCTTATGAATATGCAATCTGTGGCTAACCCAAATAATACATGGCGGGTTCAATGTTTTTCATTCTAATTTTAAAACGTTATAGCAACGGTTTGGAGCATACACATTGGAGTTCATTCAAACTACTTTTTAAACCTTCCCTGCACCAATAAAAACAAACTGTGCTATTTTCAGCGAAACCTGTCCAGTACTTTTAGTATTCGAGAATGTACCGAAAATAAATCATCATTTTTTTAAAATCCGTCCAAATTGGAAGGGAATGGGAATAAATAAAATCATATAAATAAATTGTCAAAATGTGGATTCACCACAGTTTGAAAAAAGCCTTAAACGCCGAAACAGCTGTCACAATAATAAAAAAAACTAAAAATACTTGCAGAACTTAATAATAACATTATTAAATTTGATTTACATTAAATAAAAAATAAAAAAAATAAAATGAGTTCTATGAATTAAACACAAACACAATTAATAATATTAATTGATAAACTAAAGTTTTTAAGACAAGATTTTTGTGCATAGCGCAAAGGGTAACAATTATTTTTATAAACAATAATTATTAGCCTGAAACACTCATCGAAATTGAAAAAAACCTTCCGAGAAAAGATAAATGTCGCCGACAGGACTCGAACCTGCACCCTTCTGATATCCGGTCAGATGCTCTACCATTGAGCTACGTCGGCTTATCGCAAACCCGCCAAGTTAATCAATATATACTAGTGTTTCATTCAATAATTACTGTTTTTTTTATTATATTTAACCTGTAAACAACCAACTTTATTAGTATGAGGAAGGCTTGTAACGGTAGAGCATCTGACCGGATATCAGAAGGGTGCAGGTTCGAGTCCTGTCGGCGACATTTATCTTTTCTCGGAAGGTTTTTTTTCAATTTGGATGAGTGTTTCAGGCTAATAATTATTGTTTAAAAAAATAATTTTTACCCTTTGCGCTATGCACAAAAATCTTGCCTTAAAAACTTTAGTTTATCAATTAATAAATATTTGACAAGTCAAAACATTTTTCACCAATAAAATGTAGACATAATTTGTCTCGACGCCACCTATTGAGGGATTTAGCCAATTTAGGTAATTTTATTTTTATTTTATTTTGAAAACCAACAGTTTACAGCAATTATTACATATGGCAAATATATTTTAAAAAAATTAACTAATAATAGGTTTTTACTTAAGTAATGGTCGACACTAGCGCCAGGGGATTGTTGCAACCTTTCCGCCAGACGGTAACTGGGAGAACTATACCCCACGAGAGATGACAACCAGCAACAAGAGGAGCTGATCATCGAGACAGTTGAGTTCAGAGCCTCGGCTTGGGAGGTTGTTACATCTCCGCCCTTCGGAGAGGCCGCCCAGGCCGCGGAGACAGTTGAGTTCAGAGCCCCGGCTTGGGAGGTTATTCCATCTCCGCCCTTAGGAGAGGGCGCCCAGGCCGCGGGACCAGCCGAGTTCCGAATGCAGAATTCGTGGCCAAGTTGACTGTACGCTTCCGCCCAGGAAGGTATCCATCTCCATCGTAGGAGGAAGTCCGAGTTTTTCCCTTGTGCGAACGGACAGGGTTGACTCCACTACTCCGGGTCGGATTTGTCCCATCTCCGTCCTGCGGAGAGGCCGCCCAGACCATGAGACAGTTGTCTGTACGCTTCCGCCCAGGAAGGTAACCATCATCGCCCCTCGGAGAGGTCACCTAGGTCCTCTGACATCAGTTGGCTTTCCGCTTCCAGAAGCCGCCCAAGATCGGCCCCTCGAGTTGACCCCACGCTTCCGCCCAGGAAGATACTGACCTTCACCCTTCGGAGATCAAACCCCAGAGACCGCCCAGACCTCTGATCTACGCCGCGTTAGTACATACTCCCGTCCCGGAGGTACTTGGATATCAGGTGCGAACGCGAGGACTCTACATACCAAGCCGCTCTCTGGACCCTGGATAGTCATCAGAAAGGGGAAGTGCCTTTGATCTCTTGTTGTAATTCTCCCACCCTGTCACACAGTGAATACTCAGACTTTCACGCAATATCACACCTAAAGATAAAGACTTTTCCATATAATAATTAAGACTTTGAATTAAGTACTTGACTTTCTAATTTTAATGATCTTTTTGTACCTAGTTAAGATTAACTCTAATTTAAGACTAACCCCTCGAATGTTCCGCCTGGAGATATAAATGACTTATTTTAATACGTAAAGCCAGTTTTAGTTCCTACCTTTTTGCGATATTATGTAGCGAATAATAATCTACGAGCGATTCATTAGATCATTTTGATGTTTCGGAATAGAATATTTCGATTATGCCCATCACCAGCCCGAGGCCGCGGATTGCTGGTTTGTTATGTCAAATTTGACTTACTGGATGGTGGATATACATTCAAATTACTTCGGTAACTTCATATGCATAAATTACTATACATACGGTTGAAATAATAAAAAAGAATTGTTGATAGTGTTTGATAACTTATGCCCCCATATATTTTTGTATTTAAAAATGGCAAGCACCAGTTTTGGAAGCAATACTCGAGGCCTTCTTTCCGATGCAAAATCAAAAATGGAACATTCCTACGGTGAAAATGGAGCCTATTCGGAAGACGAACCAGCAACACCATATACAGAAGCTTCGTCATTTAATAAGAAGACCGATAATCTTTTAAGTGAATTAGAGTCCAAGTTACTGGATAGACTTAACGTTTGTAAAAAAAAACTTAAGCGTGTTCAATATCTAATAAACGCATGTGAAAGAAATCCACCTGATTCTGTGAAAAATGTATCCTTCAGTTATTATAAATGTGGAATTCCATTTTTTAAAGATCGTAATCTATATCCTGCCCCACCAAATGTCGATGTTCAAAAGATGAAATTTGCCGGAATAGCAAATTACTCTCATAATAGAACAAAGAATTTTTGGACATCAAGTGAAAAAAAAGTTTTGGTGACCGAAATTGCAAAACAAGCAAGGGATAAAAGCCTGAATGAATGTTCATATAACATTAAAAAAATAGAAAAAGATATACAAAATATTGAATCAGCAGAAGCTGATAGCGAAAATTCAAGCATTCTAACCGTACTTCGTGAAAATCTGGAGGAAGCTTCTGAGGAAATGAATAAAATAAAACATTATCCTCTCGCGGAGCTAGTGAAACCCCTGGATTGTAATGAGGAGTTTGACTGGAACTACATGGAGAGCGGGATCAGAATCAGGGAAACCATCCGTCACAAGGCCCGCGAATGTCGCAGCATGTGGAGACTGTTCCTGCACCCGCAAATCAACAAGGCCGCGTGGAACCGCCGGGAAGAGCGTCAGCTGACAGCGCTTGTAAAGCAGCATCAGAACCAGGACTGGGACTCGGTGGCCCGCTGCCTCAACACCCAACGCTCCCCGTACCAGTGCTTCCTCTTCTACCGCTTGCGCCTCTCTCGAAGTTCCTGGAGCGTTCCCTGGACTTCAGACGAGGATGAGTACCTGAAGAGCGTTGTGGAAAGTTGCCGCATCGGGAACTTCATTCCTTGGGCCAAGGTAGCTTATCATGTAGAAAACCGCACAAAAGAACAGATTTATAATCGCTGGGTGCACCAACTCTGTGTAAATCGCCGTGGACGTTTTTCTGAAGAAGAGGATAATGTAATGATGGCAGCCATTCGCGAGCACGGGCTCTGTTTCAATCGAATTGCAGAGTTGCTTCCGGGCCGCTCAACTATTCAGGTGAAAGTTCGCTATAGAACGCTAGAAAGCTACAGAAATCAATCCAATATTCAATGGACTTTTGCTGAAGATCGTCTTCTCCTGAACCTGGTTACTCAATCACGCTATTCTTCTGACACTATTGACTTTACTGCCTTATCAAAACAGTTTTTGTGTAAAACTGCTCAATCGGTTCGAAATCGATTTCAAACACTCGAGGCTTGGTTATTGAACAATCCTAATCGGGGCCTTTCTAGAGCTCCACGCAGAAAAGTTTCTCTACGACAAAACCTAAATTTAGGTATCAGTTTAGCTGAAGCCCTCAAGCAGTTACAAACAAATAAAAAATCTATAAAAAAACCAACAATGAAGAAAAAAACGCCATCCTTAAGTCCACGTGCCCTCTACTCACAATTTGTCGATTATTTCAAAAATACTGAGGTCAATTACATCACCCCTCCTAAAGAGAGTGTCCCGTTGGCAGAAGTCAATATACCAGAATTAAGAACAATTTTACTTCTTTTAGGGGCTAAATTAGATAAAAATCTTGCGAATTCCGATTTATTCATTTCAAAATATCCGGAATTAAAGAAAATAGCAGATAATCTTCTCAATAGTGAAAATGATGCTGTAAATATTTCGTCTCAATTCAAGAGTATTAAAACCTATTCTAGAAAAAAAGTGGTTAATCTTCCAAGTGCTTCTAATGTTCCTATCCAAACCCACATACCCAGTATTTGGGAGGAGAGGGCGGGCTCCAGCAAGCCACACAAGTCTACTGGTAAAGAGTTTAGTCATGTCCTGCCTGCGTCTCTAAGTACTGTGTCAGCTTTCAGAACAATAATGCTTCAAAAGTATTCGCTTGGTGATTTATTTCAGGAAGAATTTACGGATTATCAGTTGAGAAGCAAAGAAGAATCAAATTTCGACATTTGGAGAAGTCGGTTTGAAACCCTATTTACGTGGCCTGCAAATCTTTCTAATATTCCTCCACTAATCAAAACAAATATATTTGACAAAAATAATGATGCCAAAATTTCATGTAATGATAATAACTTTGATAAAAATGCAGGTGAAAAAATGACTAGTCGAAGTATTTTTAATCCTGGCAACATTTCACAAATAAACAAATCAGGGAAAAACATTAACCGTAGACATGGTACAGAAAATTATTCTGCAGCAACTGAATCCATGGAAGATTTGAATACAAGTGATGAAAATGAAATGGTAAACGTTTCAGCTAAAAGAAAACGCATCTGTGATTTGGGCATCCAGATTGGAAATAAGAAACCAAAGACAAATAATATGTGTACTAATAGTTCTTTAACGAATACAAATAATATTGTTGAAAACATAGATAAAGTAGTACCTGGTCAGAAAAATGGAAATTTGATCAGTACTAGTCAAGTTGGCCCTATAAAAGCTAAAGCTAAACAAAACAGAGTTTCTTGTGTTAACAAAATGAGAAAGAAAAATTATTTGGAAAATGCTGATCAAATAAATCTCATGAAAGCTGGAAGGAAAATAAAATCTGTAGGTAAAATTAAAAAAACTTCCAAATTCCACAATGATGTGAATGATCCATTAACCAAAGACATTTTAATAGCTGATGAAAAAATCATGTACCCAAAAAGTGTTAGAACATCTAAACGAAACAAAAAAAACAAATACACTGATAATGAAAAGGACCCAACGAATGCCGGTCAAATAAAATGCCCAAAAAGTAAACGAATTGTATCATCTCCAGGTAAAAAAAGCAAAAACAAACTGAAAGCATTGATAATTGAGGAGGTGGATGCGATAACTACTTAAATGTGCACAACCTGTTTTTGCTCGCATCGCCTTTTTGGTATGGAGAATCCCTTCTTTATCTGTTGTGTAAATATTACTTCTGTAGGTTTTACACTGATGGAGCTGGAGCTACACGCAAAAATCTGAACACTAGTTACAAATGATTCTTGCATTTCAAAAAACTTTGAAAGCCTTTTACTCAAAACTACGATTTCCATCGTAAGTAGTTATTGCATCCAGCTCCTCAATTATGGCTGACCTCACAAGTGCAGGTTGAGTAAATTAAATAATAGAATCTACAGTTGTTACCAAAGATAAACTATTAAAACATATAGATTCATTAGTGGTCAAAACCTACAGGAAGAATAAGAAAACTAGTAATGTAAGTTTTGTAATAATCAAAAAAAAATTGTTGAAGGTAAAAATTAGCATACTTAATCCTGCTTCTTATTTGCCTGAACTTTACCAGACATCAAGCAAAATAAGGATGAAATATATAATAAAGACAACATCAATTTATTCCAAACATTTCTCCAGTAAATTATTGGTGATCTCTCGAAGATTTTTTTTTGTTTTTTATTTAGGTTTTGAATTATAAATCAATGTTTGGTTCCCTCATGTTTTAAAAATTTTATGTTGCTAACCAGTTAAAATATTTGTAACTTTCTTATCTGCAGACCAAAGGCTGCTGACAAGAAAGGCAAAAAAACAGGCAATATAATAATTTGAAACTAGCTCTCGACTTGTCAAATATGCATAGCACTAGTAGTGGAAATCAGCACAATCATATTATTATCCTGGGTTTTCAAATTCAATTAAAGTATTATATGGAAGGAGAATGTCTTCTGTAAAAACTTTTCATTGCAAATATTTTATTTTTATTTATAAACCTTTGATTTTAAGATTGTGTAAAAAATGTTTTATGCCATGTTTGCAACACTTTTTTAAATATTCGTCATTGAGATAAATGACTTACACTTTTCTTGAAATATGAGTTTTTATTACCCTCCATTTAATCAAAACCACCTGGATAACAAGACCGGGATGCGTATTTACAAAACCTATAGCATTTCAGTTGCGAGGACTGAAATAGAGTAGGTTTTGTTAGCGCTAAATCACTTGCCAAACCTATACCATTTCAGTTATGGCGAGGACTGAAATAGAGTAGGTTTTGTTAGCGCTAACAAATAATGGTGTATCAGTGTATTTAAAAATACATATTTTGTAATAGGTATTTGCAAGTACTTACATCATATATTTGGCATGCATGTATGTATTTTTCTCTGCTCACTTTATTGAATTAACAATCTATAACCATCGATATAGTCTGTAACACTAAAATCAGCCACTCTTTTTTTTGTGTCATTTGTGTTGTTTTATGTTTTCATACAAAAATGTACACGTGTGAGGATCGGTGATGTAATTTTTGGTTTTTGGCCTTGAATTTTGCTTGTGTGTTCATTTATACATATTTTAAAATTATTTTCAGTCAATAAATTAAAACATTCATGTTATTATTTTTTTAAATCCAAGTGTTTAAAAATTAATAAATACATGTTTTTTGGGTGCTCTATCTGATGGAGATTCCCCAGTTTCCCACTTGTACCACTAGTTTTCGGACACCGTGCATCGAAGATGCCATATTTTGGCGCTTTATGTTCGCCTCTTGGATTTTGGATTGGAGCTTTTAACATTATATTTATAATTCGGCTGCAATAATCCATGAAATAAATAATAGTTCAGTAATTGAAATATCCGAGCTTGCATCAAATGGGGGTAGTTATGGTTTTTTGGTATATTGTATATGGTGAAGGCGTAACGACAAATCCAATTTTTCAACCCCGTCAGATATCTGGACTCATTATCATTAGGTGTTAATCATGACTATCCCATTTGATGCAAGGTGGGATGTTTCAAATTACTGGACTATTATTTTGACGAGTTGCACAAAACGATTATTTATAATTCATCATTAAACTCCTTGGCATTTTGTAATAAAACAATATCTAAACACTTCTAATAATATAGATCCATCATAGCATTTTGTAGTATTTTCATAGTATTTTGGCGCTCTCGCAGCAGCCGGCAGCTTTTTATAAGCGCTCCAGTTTATCTGGGAAATATTGCTTAGTTCTTAATTTTTTCGGTGTTAAAGTAGTGTAAAATAACCGCAATAATTTATAGGTTACATTTATAAAAATCATATAATTTTAGTGTGGCCGTTTCGGGCTTAAATCAAGTTTATAATAAAAAATCAAATAAAAACCCAAATATTTTAAGTTCAAATCTGTCGCGTCGTTCTAAACTAACCCAAAAGCATCGGTCGGTCGAAGCGTTCGACACATGTGCTTATTAAAAGACCTTTTTGCTTGTTAAAAGTGTCCCAAAGTAAATGATTTACAATGTTATTCTTTGAACTGTGGTGATTGTAAACAATATCGTATACGAGCTAGACAACTCAAACTCAAACTTAATGGTGAATGTGCTATTTTGGAGCCAAAGATATCATATATATATATATAAGCTGCAAAGATATCGCTGTATAACCTTGAACACTGTACCACAACTGCAATCCGCAAAATTAGATTTCGTGGCTACCGAGAAAGGCGCAATAGGAAATAAAACATTTGACGAGAAGATCTTCTGCTGTCACGGCGACCTGAGTTCTGACCTCCAGTTCACGGAGCAGATCCGGTGCATCATGCGGCCCACGGACGTGCCCGAGAAGGCTGCTCCGCGGCCTGCTGTGGTCCGACCCCGAGAAGGATACCACCGGCTGGGGCGAGACATAGACGACACGCTGATGTGGTCTTTCCAGATCCTGAAGCCGGCCGACGAGCGCCACCTGGCGTATGGGCAAACCAACACCGAGCGTCCCGTCACGCAGCCCAGGGGAGTCACCAACAACGACAAAGAAGATTGGAAGATAGGATCAGTACCCCCGGCCCCCGTCCTCACCCGCCGCCCAACTTCACATAACTCCTATCATTCGTATTAGCGTCTTGCAATATATCGTAAGGAATAAATACAGATAGCTTTTATTTTTTTTTTCAATTAAACATGTATGAAAACTTAGACCAAGCCGTATTTAGTTTTGATAATTTAACTGCATCCTTTATATGGTCTATAAATAATGTATAATGATAGTGTCCAAAAAAAAAAAATGTCATAGATTTAATATAGGAATAATGTAAGAATAGGAAGTAAGATTTGTAAAGCGCCCTTGAGGTGATTTTTCACAAAAACGGCGCTATAAAAATCATCCGAATATTATTATTATTATTATAGCATTTGAGATTAAAAGACAACACCTAAATTATAATTATCCAAAATCCAGGATGGCACCATAAATTCTCAATATATCACTGCCTACTTGAAATCATTCCTAGTGATATACGAGTATTGCATGTAAACCTACCCCAAGCTGCAATCCAAAATTCTTATAAGTTATTGCTAAATGACAAAGTACTAACATACCTACTAATACAAAAGAAAGCAAAAGAAAAATCTGCCTGCAGATAAATATTTAAATTAAATTAGGGTCACAACATTCCCGCTTGTACCACGGGTTTCCGGACACGGTGTACAAAAGAGAATGTAAGAAGCGTGTACGCCGGGTATTAATGCGAGTCTATTATAAAGATTGGTTAATAATAAATAGCCGCGGTAATCACGGTTGAATCGGTCACCATAATATCCTTGATGCAGGAACATAATATGTGTATATATTTATATGTATATGTAGATTCAGCTTTAAAAAAACAATTCATACAATTCTTTCCAGTGAAAATTAAACAACACATAATTATGGCTAAATTATGTTATAAAAATTATAATACGCATAGTAAAAAATCTGACTGAATACCACTAATTCATTCGGACTACCCTATACGGTATAAGGTACCTACATTATTAACTCAATAGCTGCCATTTACGCGGATCGGGGTACGAACAATCCGTGCCACAACTGCCATTTATGCAGTACCACGTAAATCGCCAGTATGAATGTTTCGAGGATGATATTTATAAGTTCTAACGGTAGATGGGGCTAAATATTATGAACTGTTTCTTAGCGACATCTCTTATAAAAGATGATAATTTATATTGTTTATATTACGCAAAGCAGCATCCAAAAAAGGTCTACAGATTTCTTGGGGCAGTTGTTTGAATCTCCCACTATCGTAACGTCATGTGTGTGGATATCACATGGTTCTTATTACGTTCTCTGTGGCGTGGTTCTAAAAGTTTTTTTTGATATTCGGCGGAAATGTGGACTTACGTTTTTATTCCCGAATAGAGATTTTTTTTTTTTTTTTTTTTAATTTGGTTTGATATTTCATTTTTTATGTACTTTTATAGAATCATTTTTGAAACTTTATTTTTAATATCCCTAAATATGTCAAGGCGCGATCTCAGTGAAGAAGAGATAAGAGAATTCGTCCTCGATCTCGACTCTGAAATTGAGGAAAGTGATGATGACTCAGATTTTATAACGCAACTTAGTGACAATGAAGATGAACCTATGGAGACTGAAGTTACCCAACAAGTTCGTCAGGAAATTGGACTGTGAATTCCGGAAATTTTAAACCAATTATCCATTAATTCAATGATTTTCCATCTGGGATAATCGCGATCCAGAAAATTCCCTGGAAATAATTTTTTTTTAACACTTTCTAATAATAATAATAATAAATGTTTATTCCAGTATGTGGGGAGGTTAGTGCACACATTCCATATAAAATATACATGCAATAGTTATAAAAAAATATATATATATATACAAAATATGTACAAGAGAGACAGTAGTAAGGTGATACATCACATATAAAACAAAAATTAAAATAAAATAAAGATTTAAAAAAAAAAGAATTTAACTGAATAAGTATATGAAAATCCTTTAAGGTGCTGCGGCATTTATATTATGAGGGGACAATATATTTCTCCAGTATGCGTCGATGCTGGAGGCTGGACTGAGGCGGGCTTCCATGATGAGGATATTCCTGGAGCTGTTTATTCTTTCCCTCATTCCAGCCACCCTGGATCTTATAAGGGCTGCAAAACCGGAAACTCGCCCCTCCGTGAACATACTGGAAGCGCTGCAGTATCTGGGGAGGCCAAACATTATGCGGAAGGCGTTATTATACTGTACACGAAGTCTTTCCATACTACTCTTTTTGTAGTTTGACCAGAGTTCGCAGGTGTACAATGTTGCGCAGAAGGCAAGGAAGAGAGTCTTTTTCACAGCGGTACTACAAAGGCGAAATCTTCTACTGAGCATATTCGATTTTACACTGAGAGCTCGTCTTTGCCTATCAATGTCATCATGATCCATCAGAGTACTGGTGATTATATGTCCTAGGTATTTGGTTTCTTCAGTCACCTTCAAGATCACACCGTTCAGGGTAGCTGCAGGAATACTAGTCGGGCCTTGTCTATATCTTATGACCAACAGAGCTGTTTTATTGGGGTTATAAGACATGTTTGTTTCTTCAGCAAACTCTTCGCAGATCTTCAGGAGAATGCGTAGCCCTCTTATAGATGGTGCCATTAGTACCATGTCGTCCGCATAACTGATGTTGTTCAGACACTGTCCTCCGATGTGGCAGCCTACCCTTGCATTGTTTAGCCTTTCAGTTAGTTCGTCCATGTAAAGGTTGAACAATATCGGGGACATGCATCCACCCTGTCTGACGCCGCTCTTTGGGAGGAAAGGTTCGGAAAGACCATCTTTCCACCTTACTAGGTTTTCCTGCTGTCTGTGCCACAAGTCGAGGATGTGTATCACCTCCGATGATATGCCTCTATCCCTGAGTTTAGCCCATAACAGCGGGTGAGAAACCCTGTCGAAGGCCTTACTCAGGTCAAGGAAACATGCGTATGAGGTGGTTTTCTTATTTCTATAGTATTCTAGTGTTCTTTTCACTGTAAATATGGCTGCATCGGTAGAGGCCTGCTTTTTGAAACCCATTTGGTTGTCATTAGTTTCCATGCTGGGTCCGACTCGATCCAGTAGTAAACGTTTGAATAATCTTGCGACGGCAGTAGCAATTGAGATCGGTCTATAACTGTCCTGGGCGGTTGAGTCTGACGATTTAGATTTGAGAATGGGTGTTATTATAGTTCTTGTCATATTATTTGGTAAGTATCCATTCTTCAAAATATCAGTAAATAGCCTCGCCAGCAGTTGTAAAATTGGTCCTCCTGCGTGTTTAACGTGTTAAAAACTCAGTCCGTCATGGCCTGCTGACTTCCCAGTTTTCATGTATCTCATGGCGGTGTTAATCATGTCTACTGTGATTGAGATGGTGCTGTCTTCATTTGTGAAATGACTAGATGGTGATTCACTTGAGGAGATCGGAGAGGTCGGAGAGTCGGAGTAGTGGTTGAGAAATGTTCTGCGAAAATGTTTGCGATTGATTTAGCGTTCATTTCTCCATTTATGTTGCTTGGAATTTTACACCGTATGTTGCATTGTTTATTCGACTTATTCCAAAACTGTTTGAAGTCAAGATTCTCTAAATCTCTAGCTATTTTGTCCATCTGAATTTGTTGTGATTCTCTATGACATTTTTTCAGGGCTTGTTTGAATGCTGCACGCTTTAACTTTCTTTCTTCCGCGATGGGGCCTGCATGAGGTCTGCCATTCTCAATCCAAATCATCATTGCATGTCTAGATTCTGCATATTTTTGTGCAACAAAATCGTTCCATCCGCATATTTGTTTGTATTGTGTTGAATTATGTTTACGACTGCTAAATGCTGAGATCGCCGCATTTCGAAGTGCGTCCACTATATGTGTGTATAGAGCACCAATGTTCGCACTTGCAGGGTTGCCACTTCCCTCGTACCATATTAGATCTTGTTGTATTTTTTGTAGAAATACTTGTGAATTTATATTGTACCTTTGGATATCGCGTGCATTTTTAGGATTCCATTTTGCTGGGTCGGTTTTCATACATGTATATATTTCGGTTGTTGGTATTCCGTCCGTCTGTAGGGTCAGCCCGAGAGGCCGATGATCAGACAAGTCCACGTCGTAGTATATTTTCATATCTAGAACCTGCTTGAAGATATTTTTCGTCACTAGGCAGTGATCAAGCCACCTGGTGGTGTGATGCGCGTCACTTATATATGTATAGGAGTCTTGTGGTAATAATTCGGTATCGGCACATACATACTCATATTCTTGACAGAAAGATTTCAGTTCTATTCCGAAGAGTGAGTCGGGATTTGCATTAAAGTCTCCGATGATGATGGAATTGGTGTAATCCTTTTCGTCAATAATTGCTTGTAAAGTTGCTAAATAGAAATATAATTTTTTGAAATTATCAAGGAGACAAACAAATATTATAAATCGACTATTAGAAATAAAGTTATTTCTGAACATTCATGGCTTCGCAGGTGGAAAGATACATCAGCTAATGAACTTTACATATTTATTGCAGTGACGATGCTAATGACCAGAAATAAGCACCAAATGAAACCTACTCTATTTCAGTCCTCGCCGTAACTGAATCGGCATTGGTTTTGTAAGTGATTTAGCTCTAACAAAACCTACTCTATTTCAGTCCTCGCCGTAACTGAAATGGTATAGGTGTTGTAAATACGCGACCGGGACTGTATCTTGTATGAGAACCTAATTTTGATAATTTCATACAAGTTAAGAGGCCAATTTTATCCCAGTGTTGTGTCCCAGCCTTGTGATCTAGGTGGTTTTGTTTTAATCCCTTCATCTTCTTGGTGCCTTTGGTTCTTGATTTTTTTAAGAAAAGAATAAAGATGGAAATTAAAAAATACAAGGGCGGTTCGAAAAGTTGGACCAAAAGCGTACCTCTCAAAGGAGGAGACAAGGTTGAGGAATAAATAAAAAAGCAAAAGTTAATAACTTAATTTTTTACCAAACTTTTCAAACCATCCTTGCATTAATAGCCCTGTTCACACACCACATTCCTAGCATTCGAGGCAGTTCCCAACCAATAAATAAAAATAAAAATTTGCAGTTAAAAGGGCAAATGAAATCAATGACCATAAATATATTTCAAGCATTTGCATTAAAGTTCAACTAAGTAACTAACTAACCATCACGCCATTTCTTCGAAGTGGTAGGCAGAGGACGGAGAGCCAAACAACTTGATCTTGGCATACATACATAATGTTCAACATTGCTTATTATTTGCTCGAACTCTGTGGTTGTGTGATTACGATCCTCGATTACGAATCCAGAGGTCATAGGTTTAAATAACGGCGTGCGCAAGTAAATTTTATTAGATTAATTTCGATTGCTTCATAATTTATTCATTTAAAAAATATATATAGTATATTTGCAGCACGGTCCAGAGTGCAAGATACTTTTAGTATCGCCCTGGTGAAAGACCACCATTCAGAATCGAAACGTTGCTTGAAATGGCTTTAGTCGTATTTGGTGACCAGATCTGAATGGCTAGGTACTACTTCCCCATCTTCCTCTTCCCATCTCCTTATCCTCTCCTATACCCCCAGCCTCACAACATAATTCAATTGGGGTTTCCATAGTCTCCAAACTGTTGGGAGCGTTGGGACTTGTGCTGTACTCATAAAAAAAACTAGGTCATGCGTCGCACGCCTCTCAGAGTCAGGATAGAGCTATTGATTTCTTTCTTTAAACTGACAGTATAAAGAAAGAAATACAGGTTATGTATTAATAATAAATACAAATATAGGTTATATATGAAATACAGTTTTAGGTCATATTAAATAAAAAGTATGAATCCCTACAACATAATATAACTCTCATTATAACTGCTAGGGACAGCCGATGTCCCTGAACAAACTAAAGTTCTACACGTCGTTGACAGTTTTAACACGCAGCGTACAAATAACACACAAACTTTAGACAGCTTAGCATTGTTTGCAGATGTGCATTCTATGCAGGGCCGGTCCTGTGCTGGCGCAATTAGAGCAGTCCGCTCCAGGCGCTGACTTGTCAAGGAGTTGATAATACTAGCTGACACAGCGCCCTTGAGGTTATTTTTCACTAAAACAACGCTATATGAATCATCCAAATATTATTAATTACTACTAATATGCCTAGTACATTTAAAAACCTCGTGAAATTCCAAAGGCACGAAAATAATAAGCACCTCACACCAATCATCGTTCTATACGTTTAAGAGTATGGTATGTGTATGTACCTACCTATCTTTAGTTTCAAAGAAAAATTCACAAGTGTGAGAAAACGAGACAGATGCAGAAAACACAAAAATGAGATGGCTATAGGCGCCATAATACTAAGCAATTTTTTATGTGAATACGTGAGAAAACAAGATAAATACAGAACAGAACAGTGCAAAAAGAGATGCCTATAGGTGTCTTCTTTCCTGGCCCACGTCAAAAGCGCGTCCAGTAGAGCCCAGGCCCTCTTTCATAAGTTGAGAAGACTGTCAACGGCCGAGTGGGGTCTCCGCTCGCCTGCGCTCCGGCTAATCTACCGGGCAGTGTACGTGACCCAAATCTCATACGCTGCTTCGGTGTGGGAGCACCGTCTTGACAATGTTCTCATACTCTTGGCTCTGAAAAGGGGCCAGCGCACTCCTTTACTGGCGCTCTCGGGAGCTTACAGGACTGTAGCATCAGATGCATTACCGGTTCTGGCCGGAATCCTGCCGATTGATTTAGAAATTAGGGAAGTATTGGCTAAGAAGGCTTTAACAAGAGGTAGAGAGGCTGTCCATCTGGGTGTCCACGTGACTGTGGGTGGTGAGGTCTCCCTGCCAAAGCTTCTTAAGGAGATGCGTGATAGAACTCTGGATGATTGGCAGTCACGTTGGGATAGGGCGACGACGGGAAGATGGACTTATTCTTTCTTCCCCTCAGTTAGAAGCAGAATGGAAGGGGCATTTTTACACCTGGACCACTATACCACCCAACTACTATCGGGGCACGGTGAATTTAGGGGTAGACTTCATAGTTTATCTCTATCCCTCACCCAAACTGTGCTTGTGGAAATACAAACCAGACCGCCGAGCACATTCTGTGGCACTGTGAGATTTTGATGGATGCGAGAGAGGAAATGCTGGATGGTTTGACTGGAATTACCAGACCAGCCTGGAATGCTGATCTGGTCTGCAATAAGGTGAATTTCGAGTGTCTGAGAAGGTTTGTAAGTAGATGGGTGGAGAGATGGCCTGAACTTAGAGTCGCGGAATAGCTTCGTAAAATCATTTATCGTTTCAGGTGCCGGAGGTACTGTCCTCTTGAATCTCTGGTACTTATTTTAAATTTATTTAACTACTGTATATGCTTGGTTTTACATTTTATGTTTCCCTTTGTAAATGTTTATCTTCTACTTGCTATTTTGTTACCTTGTTTCATTCTCTATTTCTGTATTTTGCTCATTTAGATTCCTGCCATTTTTAATATATCTTATACTTTTTTTTTAATTTTAAATTTTAGCTTTAAACTTTTCACTCTGCACTGATGCCTCTACTGTTGTTATAATTTTGTTTTCCATTTTTATTTCCCTATTATGAGTTTTGTTTTCTTTAGGTACAAATTTTTTTCTTTGTGTAGAACTCAAAAACATTTTGAGATATTCAGGCGAACTGAACCCAAAAACATTTTTATTGTGTACTGTCCACATCCCCTCTTAGGGAGTGGAAAATTAACCCTATCCCTGCAACCCGAAGCAGTCATCTACTTTTGACTTGCCCTAGCCGGATCCCTTGTGTACTTCCCGATGGAGCAAGCTTGGTGGTGACGGCCTTCCCGTCTCCCCGACTCAGTGGCACGCTCCCGGCCGCCTGGACCCCTCCATATCCCCAGGGTCTCAGGGTTTTTTTTTTTTTTTTACCCCCTCCCCAATTACACTTTTCTTAAGGGATAATCTTGACGACTGGCGCAATGTCTCCTGGGAAGTGTGGCGGGAACAAGAATCCACCTAGCACTGCTTCAGAGGGACTGCCCTGGTGTCCTGGCAACGGCTCGTCCCAAGTACTCTCACTTAATCTATTTAGTTTCTCCCTTTTACTGTTTATGTTAGTATTTCTCCGCGTCTCATCATGTTCATCTACGGACGAGTAGAGCAGAGCCACCATTATTACTAGAGCCACTTTTGTCGACCGTATGTATGTACTAACCATTCTGGGCTGTGGAATTTTACTAACCTCCTTCTAAGCTAATGCTATGCAGGGACACTTGAGGGTTTAGAATCATTTATAACCTTAGCTTCGTTGAACCAAAAAATTAGAGTCCTTGAGGTGCACCCTGAAGGAGTAACCATAAGTTACTTATACCGGGGTGGGAAAGTGGTGGATAACCTCAACTGCCTATAGGTGTCCACCCAGGCGAATGTTCTAATGGGCAAGAAGCGTAACTACTAAATACAGATGGCGTAAGTTCTGTTAACAGCTCGCGTACGTATTCCTCCATCATGTTGACAAATAGTATGGATTCCGCAGTTTCAGCAGGACTATACTCGGCAGGATTATTTCCATAGTACTTCACAGGATTTACACATTGACAGGGACGGGATCATCATAGTCGTAAGCAATTCTGGTGTTACTTTGGTTTTGTGTTTGACAATCGGCGCCAAAATTTTACTTGCGCCTGGCATCGTTTGGCTCAGGGTCGGCCCAGATTCTACGTTACGGCGTGATCAGACCTTTTGTTCCCTAAAGGGAAGTAGATCAACTACTATGTAGTAGTTTTTCAATGTTACAGTTTTTTCTTCTGTTTAATAAGATTATTATTATAAATGTTATGTAGGTGGTACTAGTGGTTAGCATGTCCTAAGAAATAAACTTTTAGCTTGCAAAGTATGTTTATAGGACATTTTGCTTGCAGTAAAATGTAGACTATGTAGCGGTTGGTTCACATGGCAGTAAAGCACCCATGTCTTGGCCTGGTATAATAAGACGGTGGTTGTTTGAGGTGTTATTTTATGGCTAGTGATTTTCTTCATTTGTCTCTCAAAGGTAGGCATTGCAGATTTTAAAGGGAAATCAATTGTAACATGCATAAGGATTATCACCAAGAACCTGCGGCTTGAGTGTTGTATTTTTGCGCACTAATAAACTCCGAAACACAAATTAAAATCTGAAATAAAATATATTTTATTAAATTTCCAATGAGGTCAACACAATTTAATGCTATTTAATATAATTTCATATATTTATTATAGTATTAAGCAACTGTTATACAGAATAAAAGTATATCGATGAAGCTTCTTATAGTTGGAGGATAATAAGTGTGGCCACAATCATATACATACATGTGATACATTTTACATTGCTAAATAAATGCAATGTTGCTGACAAAAATTGATTTACAAAATAAAATGATTTAGCAAAATGGAAAAACTTAAAAAAAAATATACGAGTTGTTGGCATGCTCTTCAATAAAGTACATATTTTCTATTCTCTGCTTCTATTTTATATATCTCTCATAACATGTTGGTTGATCTAAACGTGAATAATATGTTGGTTGATCTAAATGTGAATAATATGTTGGTTGATCTATACGTGAATCTTGCTTCTGGAGCAACCTATTAAATAAGCCTTTTTACTATCACAACCTTTCCATCATTGATCAAAAGAAAAGTTAGTCATAAAGATATTCCAATAATTGACCATAATTTGTTTGTTCATAGAAAGTATCATATTTTAAGAGTAAACTCTTGAGCAACACTTATCATTATTATTTAAATGGCAAAATTGAGAGACAATTCTTATTCTATGGAAATTAGTGTTATAATGAATACACCGATTTACTCAAACTAATAGTGAAACACACCAGCGCAGCATCGCGTTGCAGTTAACAGACATACAAAGGGAACAGATGAGTCATCAGAGCCTTCATTATATATTCCTCCAAAGGCAGTTTCATATACACTGTATTGCTTTCATAGTCGAGAATGTTGTGTGTTCTGTAAAAAGGTAAATATGCCAAACCCCAGTATTAAACTTCATAAGCTCTTCTCAGTAGATTGCGATTTCTCTACTAACCGTTTAAAAAATGATTCCATCTTTATGGATGAATCTTGGCCCATTACTTGCTGTACAATGTAAATAAGTATATGTTGTCATCTGTGAAGGTTCATTTTTCAAAAGCATCTTCGTAAAAATAGCTTATTTGTACTTACTACAAAACACTGATGATATGAAAGATTAAATAACACAGTACACTGCTTTAAGCTTAAAAAGAAGTGCACATTAAGAATTTAACTTTACTAAATTGAGAATTGTCAATAATGAAACTATAAGCTCTCATTTCCAGAATTTCTTACTTTTTCCAATACAACTTTGGACAATGGTTTTTAAGGAATGTTAAATTTGGGATTGTTATGCCAAGATATGGGATGAGCAAGGTGCATTTATGAGCGGAAGGGGATGTACGGATCAGATTTTCTCGTTGCGTATGCTAACAGAGAAGTTTCTGGCAAAAAACCAGAAACTTTTCTGTGCCTTTGCAGATCTACAAAAAGCGTACAACCGAGTTGATAGGAAAAAATTATGGAAGGTATTGTCCAAGTATGGAGTGAATAAGAATCTCATACAGGCAATCGCATCTCTGTACGAGGAAAGCGTTGCATGTGTTAGGGTAAACGGTGATTTTACGGAGTGGTTTGACATCACAAAGTTTGACAAGCAAGGCTGCGTAATGTCACCGTGGTTATTCAATCTATACATGGATAATTGTATGCAAGAAATGAAAGAGGTGGGCTTGGGCGCGAAAATGAGTAATCTGAAAGTATGTTGCCTGTTGTATGCTGATGATGCGGTGCTGATTGCTAACAGTATGGAAGATCTACAGTCCCTCGTATCTAAGATGAATGAAGAATGAGCTAATGATGAATGTAAGTAAGTCTAAAGTCATGATGTGTGAAAGAGGGAGTACGAAAACAGTGTGCAATATAGTTGTTGTGAATGACGATTACTTGGAGCAGGTCGATGAGTTTGTATATTTGGGAAATATGTTTACGAAAGATGGAAAGACTGATAGGGATATTGAAAGAAGGGTGAATGGAGGAAACTCGATTAACAGAGGACTGAACGCAGTTGGCGCTAACAAAAAGTTGTCCGAAGAAGCGAAGCTAGCAGTCCACAATGGAGTGCTGATACCGACCCTGATGTATGGCAGTGAGGCATGGAATTGGCAGAGGAAGGATGAAAGTAAACTGAATTCTGTAGAAATGAGATCTCTGAGACGAATGTGTGGTAAAACTATGTATGATTGTGTGAAAAATATTGAAATTCGTAAGGAATGCAAGGCTGATGTAAGCGTAATGAGTAAGATTAAGAAAGGGATGCTTAGATGGTTTGGGCATGTGGAGCGAATGAACGAAGAAAGGAGTGTAAGAAGAATGTATGACGCGAATGTGAATGGAAGAAGCCGAGGACGCCCGAGGAAGACATGCCACGATCAAGTGAATCAAATACTTGAGTCGGGCCATGTTAGAAGTCGGAATAATAGAAGAGAATGTATGAGACGATGTATGAATGTGAATGAAGCAAGAAGTGTATGCCATGATCGAGTTGTTTGACGGTCCGTCCTCTCTGCCTACCCCTGCGGAGAAACGGCGTGATGGTTAGTTAGTTAGTTATGCCAAGATATTTAGACAAATAGAAAATATTCTTAGTGAAGAGAAGCCTTCGGTAGGAAAGTGATAACTAATTTTCCAGACACATTAAATAGGAGGAAACAAATGAATAGTTTCAGCGGAGAAATTGACAGTGATATAATATAATGATACTGATTAATATAATATAATGATTCAGACTGTCAACATAAAGTACGTACTTGTGTATAATAAAAAATGTTTAAAAAATATCAAACTTAAAAAAATAAACCTACCTTTTTACCATATCAAGCGTGAATGTGAAAATATTATAATCATAAATAAAAATTATTAAAGAAAATGTGTGATAAACAATATAATCAAGTGCATTAAAGTGACAAACTTTGGTAAATTTTGAAGTCCACTTCATTTGAATATTCTTTGACATAAGATGCGTAAATATAACTTCTAATTCTATATCAGCCATTAAGCAGAGATGAATTTGAGGTATTAACTTAACGTTTACTATATAAACCAAACAAACCGATCAATGAATTCAACTGATGTTGGATCAATATTATCATAATGTGAAAATACTACAAATAGTTTTATCTAAACCAATTATTTCATCCAAACCCTAAATTGAAATTTGCACAGTTTACGTGATGGGGTTTTTCACAATAATGACGCATGCATCAGGAAAGCAATATTTAACAAAACCATTTGAGGAACCCCGGTTGGTCGGTCAGATAAGATCGAGAATTATAATTACTTCAAGAAACAAGAATATCAAAATTAGCAACAACTTGTTTAGGACCAGGAAATATATCACCTCACTAAGTGTTTGTCCCAAATAAAATAAAGAATGCAAAGGCAGAATGGAACACGGAAGTGTCGAAGCATTGGTAGCTATTAACTTGTTGGTGGGAGCACTATTCCTTGGTAGACGTGTCCATAGGGCTGGCGGGCTGCGGGGAGGGTGGCTGGGCGGGGGAGGCCGGGGCGGCTAGGGGCACCAGTGTGGCCAGGGGAGCCAGGGGGGCAGGGGGAGCTGCCGAAAGGACGGAGCCCCCTGTAGATGGCACGGCCGGCTTCACAAACCGGTCCGTGGGTCGGCGAATGCAGCTAACATGCTAAAATAAGAAATTAGACAATAAGAATATAATATCTAGATATGATACTACAAGTACATACTTTATTTTAAGGTTAATTTATACTGGTTTGTAGAGGTGAGTAAAAAAACGTAAAACCGTTTTTATGAAAGCGTTTAAGTTAGGAAACGGTTGCAACCGTTTCGAGGATTTTAGAAAAACCGTTTAAAAAAATCTGTAACTACTTCTGCAATAAACCCGCGCGAAATGATTCCAGTAGAGGATAATTCGCTTGAGAATTACGCACGAAACATTTAAAACAGCTCCCAGCAACATTTACTAAACTCGTAACCGTCGTAAACCGTTGAAAACGAACGCTTTCGCGTGAAACGCTTTTTCCCGACACCCCGTTTCTGACCGTTGCGACAAAACGCTTTCAAAAATGTAACGCCCTCCCGCAACGCTAAACGCGAAATGCCGTAACCCGTTACAAATAACGCTTTCTTGTAAAACGCTTTCTCGTGAAATGCTTATTCGAAAAACGGCTTTGAAAAAATTAAACGCCCGACTGCAACGCCATGCGATATTTGACCCGTTGCAAACAAACGCTTTCGCCGCATCGTTCACCGCGAAATGTTGTAGTTTAATAATCACGATAGAATGGTTTCCAAAGTTTTCGAGTTTGGGAGCTACTTTTTACCTTAATTTTTCGTGGACATCAACTTCTAAAAATAATTTTATAATGATTTTATCTGTTTTTTTGTTTTGTTGTTTTAGTATTTCAGAACTGCAGATAAGTACGAATCTAGAAAAATCAATTTGTCCTACAACCATGGTATTATTTTTATCTTTCATGGTTATGAATTTAAATTATGGGAATGATAACTATTTTCTCCGTAATTGTTAAGATTAAGAAAGGACTCTTAGATGTTTTGAGCACGTTGAGCGGATGACCGAAGAGAGATATAAAGAGCATATATGACGTGGAAGATAATGGTATAAGAAGTCGGGGACACCCAAAGAATATATGACATAATCAAGTGAATCAAATACATACTGGAGTCGGTTATAATACGATATATGAATGTGAATGAAGTAAGGAGTCTATACCGAGACAGAGTTGTGTGGCGGTCTATCCTATCTGCCTATCCCTGCTGAGCAAAAGCATGATGGTTAATTAGTTAGCGTAGTAATAAATGCCGTATGTTCGCGTATAATATCAGCCGGGGTATCTCGACTTGAAAGAAGAATGTGAAGTGTTTTTTAGACTAGAAGGAAAAAATAGTGTAATGATTGTAATGTACAGAAACGGAAGACCTACTAGTGATAAAAAAATATATATTCTCAAGCAAACAAGGTTCCTTTTGATGCGATCTCTTTTCCTTTCGTGGGTACGTACTTCATTGAGTGCAATCCATCTCTGAAGTAAAAAGAGTGTTCATGAAATACAATATAATGAACCACCACCAGCTAATGTTAGTAACGTAGAAAAAAGGTTAAACTATTTACCGTAGTGAATTGTGGCTCATTAAGCAAAACGTTCTAATTTTTACTATTCGCCTTTACTTAATCTGGCTAGGTAATTCAAACCCGAATGTTTACAAAAAAGCCGACAGATCTGTTTATGGCTTGTCTCAAGTAAGTAATAATAATAAAATGTCGCAGATAATCAATATTATCTTTCCAAAAAGGGCCAAGCATTTTGGTAATATCAAATATGGCACCGGGAAAATAAAAATCTTCGATTGTTCAGTGCCACATTTTAGGTGACATCGGAATACGCAAGATTGATTATTATTGTTTCGATTTTTAGATCATTCTGGAAGATTCCTTTTTCAATCCATACATGCAGTCATAAAGTATATTATTTGGGGAGATTTAATATTTGAGCATTTTATCAGTTTAGTATGCGAAACATTGTCTTAACGCGAACATTGACAAGTGCCGTCGTTCCTCGTTCAGTTTTATAATTTTTTGTTATTATTATATCAAGACTATTTTACCTACTTCTATGATGTCGTCGCATAAACGCAGAAAGGTTAGTGTTCTATGGACACATTTTGAAACTGTTGGGGATGATTTGGCCTCGTGTAATATATGTAAGACGCGCATTTCATTTAAATCTACTGTGTCTAATTTGTAAATGCACCCAAAGAGAAAACATCCCCTAGTACATTTAACTTTGTTCAATTCGGAAATCTCCGGTCGGCAAAATGTGATTCTTCCGCTGGCTAGAGTGGCTAGTCAAACTATAACCGAAAGTGATCAAACAAGTGTGAGTGTGAGTGCTTCTGAATTATCAGCTCAGTCAGTTGAAAAAACACAGGTCATAGCCAGCACTTCAGGTTTTTCTCTTGGAAAAAAGACACAGCAAAATATTATGTCTTTTATTCCAAAAAACATTAGTTCGAGGGAGAAAAACAAATTGACGATTTGGTTATGGGCCTCTTTATAGAAGATCTTCAACCCTTCAGCATGGTTGAAGATAGTGGTTTCGTCAAATTGATGGGTGGTGTAATTCCATCATACACTTTACCCAGCAGAAAATACGTGTCAAATAATTTGTTGTCATTGCATTACGATAAATGTGTTATTAAAGTTGTAGACTTGTTAAAAACTGAGGCAACGAGTGTTTGTTTAACTACAGATCTTTGGTTTCTCCACGACCAAATAATTTGTTGTCATTGCATTACGATAAATGTGTTATTAAAGTTGTAGACTTGTTAAAAACTGAGGCAACGAGTGTTTGTTTAACTACAGATCTTTGGTTTTCTTGACATGGCTATAACGGCACACTTTTTTACGAAAAATTTTGAACTTTAAACCGTTTTACTGCGTTGTGCCTCTTTTAGCGGGCCCCACACAAGTGTAGAGTTGGCTAAAGAATTAAAAAGGATCGTGGAAAAGTGGGAGTTAGGTGGAAAGGTGCTAGTTGTTGTGTCCGATAATGCATCTAACATCAAGGGTGCTATAAATGATATTCTCAAGTGGAAACACTTTGGCTATTATGCACATAAAATAAACTTAATTGTTCAAGATGCGTTAAAAATTGTTTCAGATACAACCAATAAATTTAAAACAATCGTTAGACATTTCAAAAAAAGTAACCTGTCTACTGAAAAATTATTAAAATATCAATTAAATTCGGGAGTTGTACAACCAAAGAAGTTACTGCAAGAAGTTCCGACACGATGGAATTCAACATATTATATGTTAAAACGCTTATCGGAGCTTCAAGAACCTGTACAATGTACGATAGCGGTAATTAACAAAAATCTACCGTGTCTTGCACCTGAAGATTGGAAACTGTGCAAGCAATTAATCGAGATTTTGGAACCGTTTGAGCAGGTTACGAAAAACATCAGCGGGGAAAAATTCATGACTGGCAGTCTTGTTATTGTTTTAACATCGGGCCTATTGAAAGTTTGTGAAATTTTATCGAAAGAAATTTTAGGTGCACAAGCAAAACAAGTCGTGGCAAAATTAATATTAGGAATAAATGATAGATTCAACGACATTGATCAAAATGAATCCTTAGCATTGTGCACATTGGATCCGAGATTCAAAGCGCGTGCATTTAAAAGAACGTCAGCGGCTGAGAATGCTAAGATGAAAGCTATCGATTTAGTCATTGAACTCTTAGATGCAGAAGCGGGAGAAGTTAAGATAATACCACAATGTGTTAATATTACCCCCACAAAACGTCCCGAACTATCAATTCTATTCGATTTTGATACCAATTGTGAACACCATAGCATCGCCAGTTCCTCGTATTCCAGAGCATCACGAGAAGTGATAATGTTTTTGGAAGAGCCCTTATTGCCACGACAAAATAACCCATTAGAATGGTGGAGACAAAATCAATATGTGTACCCCAATCTATCCAAAATATTCCGCAACAAATGTAACTTCTTGGCGACGTTAGTTCCCTGTGAGCGAATGTTTTCAAATACAGGATTAATTTTAAGTGACAGAAGAACAAGATTAAAATCTAAAAAAGTCGAGCAACTGATATTCTTGAATATTAATAAATTTTGAATCTTTTAAAACTCATAAAAATAGTTAACTTAAAATATTTAACCCAAAAATAAAGTGATGTAATAATAATATAAATGAATGCTGTAGTACTAATATTGAATCTCAGTTGGCCGTTATTAATTGAAGTATATAATATTATCAGAGTGTGTGCATACTTTTGTGGCCTTATTTGTGATTGACTTTATTTTAAATTATCGCTAAAGTTGACCCCAACCCCGTCCTCACATTTTGGTAAGTTCATATATATATATTTTTAATAGGATGCCATGAAACCTATGATTTATAGTATCTAAACAACCTACATATATTACTTTTTATCATTCAACGTAATTATAACAGACGATAACTTTTATTTATTTTATATTAATGTATATGAAAAAAAAATTACGTTATTTTTAAACGGTTTCTAGAAACCGTTTATTTTGAGAAACCGAAACGGTTTCGGTTATTTTGAAAATGAAACTGAAACGCCCACCTCTACTGGTTTGACTGCTCAAAATGGGTTGCTTTAGTTCACATTTAATTAATGAAGTTGGTTGGCGAGGGTACCTCTTAGAAAGATTTAATTTTATATTAACACTATACAGGAGGCCTTGAGGTTTCCCTCGGGGACTTTGTCCTCTGTAGAGTTGCTGCGCTAAGGCTATTTTAAGGAGGGAAAAGAGTGAACCTAGGTCTTGGAAGAGATCCATGTTTTATAAGGGAGGAAACACAAAGTCCAAGTCAAGCTATTGAGTACAAGAACGATGCGCAAATATCAACCTTGTACAAATGTTGGGCTGTGTACAATCGCTAAAGGACTTAATGGTGCTAGTTCTTAAACAATCAATTGAGAGCAATACTCACTGGCAGATGCGCTATGGGAGGCGTAGAAGCTGCCATCGGGTGGAATACTCCGGCCAGCACAGCGCAGCATTGTCCTCCATGATGCTTTGGTACAAATCAAAGTAAGGTAGTCAAATGAATACAGTTATCACATAACATCTAAAAATCAAGAAAAGAGCTTCATACCTCATTCCAAGTGACATTATTATTTATTTTAATTTTATAGAGGAGTGGCATGCACAGACTTTCCAACATTTCCATCAGAGCCATCGTGATCTTTTAACTCTTCAAAAGTATATTGCATGACTCGAGAAATTGTAAAAACAATGGATTCTGTAAAGCAAACAGTACCTGAGGAGGATGGTAGCAGCGATGGGGAAGATGTGGGGGCCCGGGGGGCTGGGGAGACAGGGGTCGGGAAGCGCCTGGAGAGCCCCGCACCCTATTGGCCTGTAACAATCATCACATATTGCAACTTAATTTCTTTTTAAAATTATGGTTTCGCATTAGTTTCTTTGCTAAACTTATTTTTAAATATTGATGGTAGCAAATCTATAAGTGATTTATGTTTTGAAAAAAACATTTTGATATTCGTCTGTTAAAATGAACAACAACAAGAAAGGCGTATACATAGAAACAATAAAAAGGAAATTAATAATGATTATTTTACTATATTTATGTATCTACTTACATTTTGCAAGCATTCATTAAATTGCCTTTCCTCTTCCATCTCTAGAGAAGATTCACTTTCAGAAAGATGACGGCACAGAGCTTCACGACGTTCTACCTGTAAACATGTCAATACGCGATATAATGTTACGATATACTCGTGCATCATAATTATTGATATTTAAGAACTCATTTAATTAATCAACTGTCTTAATAATAATATAATGACCATACTTTGAAATTCATAATCGTCGTTGAATGAATTATTTATTAGCACATTTAAAAAATATATATTTTATGTGATACCACACAAGAATCCCATTTACTCCAAACCGTCTGGAGCCAGTGAGACTATGGCATCCCCAATTGGGAAATGTTGTGAGGCTGAAGGTATTGAGGAGGGGAAGGATGTGGGGAAGAGGAAGGTAGGAAGAACCTGACTATGGTCACCAAACCCGGCTAAAGCCATTTCAAGCAACGTTTCGATTCTGAATGGTGACCTTTCACCAGGGCGATACTGACAGTACCCACCACTCTGGAATGTGCCGCAAATATACTATATATTATTTTTAATTAATAAATTGTGAAATAACACGATTTAATCAAATAAAATTTTGAACCCGCAACCTCCGGATTCGTAGTCAAGGATCGTAGCCACTCAACTGCGGAAACTGTCACATATAACAAACAACTGGTATTTAACTCCTCTGGGCCCTTCAGGTGGTTCTCATGCCGCCCGCACACTCAATATTAGTGAAAATATTTTTAGTGAGCATGGAGCGCTCGTATGATGAATTTACAAATATTTTGAAATCCGTCACTAGAATTGCCAATACTAAGTATCATTGAGTGTGTGGTGTCGCCCAAATAATAAAAATATAGTTTCATTCACACATAGTAGATATGTATGTATATTACATTGGCGAATGCATGAATTATTGGGTGAGCAAACTATCGCTGTATCTAGTCCCACGTTGACACGGGATTAGTAAGATTCAACCTTAGAATGTGAATATAGCAAGTACTAATATGTACCTCTAGTTGCAGTTTCCTCTGTAGACGTATATTTTCTTCGCGGATACTTTTTTCCTCCATTGCATAGCGCTGCATTTTTTCCTTGCTCTCATTTTGGGAAACTGTCAGTTGATTCCTAGAAATGAAGATTTGAACCGCGATAATTTCAAAGGGCACTTATTATTTATTGGTCTTAGCTATTGGTTATTCTGGTATTATAATTAATCATATATTCCAGAGAGAAAGCAGACTCACCTCAGTTTAACTACTTCAGAGCGCAGAGTTTGAATGTGATTGCTCAAGTTAGATGCTGTATCTCCATTGCTGATATCACTGCAAAAATAATTCAATACAAGACGTTATACATAATGTATGAAGTAGCGTTGTATTGAAACAAAATCACATAAATTTGTCACCCTGATAAATAATGCAAGAAGAATAGTAAAAACAAATACAGACTTTAAAAAACATCTATTTTGTAGGAATACTCATGACAAAACTAGAAAAAAAGAACGTCAAGTATGTAAAGTAACAGATTTTCAGATAAAGTATTTTATGTGGGGAGGCTCAATATTACATGTATTGAAATTACCTTTAATTGAATTATTGATAAAACAAGGTAAATAGCACAAACCTGGGCAGAGTGGGATCAGTGACTGGTTGGTCCAGCCTGATCTGCAGAGATCTCTTCTCAGCCTCCAACTTGTCCATCCTCTTCCACAGGCGGTTGACCAGCGCCTCTTGCTCCTGTTCCAATGTGTTCTCTAGTTCCACCTGGGGAATGTCAATACTATTTAGTTAATAACTTACTCCCATGGATTAAGGCGGAATCATATTATTGTGTTGTGGTGTGTCGCGACGCGTCAGAATAGTTTCGGAACATACAAAATGCATGGTTAGATTCACATTACTGTGTTCAAGTGTGTTGGGAAGCACTGTGTTGTGTCAGCGATCGCTTGGTTCCAATCGTCGTCAGAGCGACAGTGGGGTTATGGGGTGTCACAACACACCACACTAATGTGTTTCTACCGAGCACACAGTATCACAGCATACAAAAAGCCTTTCTTCTGTCCCTAGGTATCAGTCCACGAAATTTCGTATGCATTTTTTTAATACCATTTTAACCATATAATGTATTTCGGTCACTCTTAAATAAAAATATGGAATCCTTCCGCATCTCTCCCTAGTTTTTTCACTAGGCAATGGAATTCACCCCTACTTCCTCTTAACCTATTAACTGGATGAACCCAATATCTTTTAATTTTGAAATAGATTCAACATAAACAGAAATCTAAGATTTTCTTCTAAATCATTATCCAAGTCGGAGGAAAACATTGTAGACGTATGAACAGTCCGTAAGGCACAACTGTATTAACTCGAATAAATGTCAAAATGCACCCTGACACGTTATAATAGTGTGCACTCACTGACACGTCAGAACGAGTCACGACACACCATGAATAATATGATTCCTTTGAGGTGATTTTCTCATGAAAACGGCGTTATAAAAATAATCCATTTATTATTATTATGATTCCACCTTAGGTCCTAGGAAACAATAAAAAAGTACATAATGTCCAAACACTGTTTGTTGAAGTTTGTTTGTTTAATATTATTATATGAAAACAACGTTCAATTTTCTTTTAAAAGCACTACATGTATCAAAGAATATGTCGGAATCCATCAGAGTTTGATTTTGATTAAATAACTGGCACATTATTCTGATTGGATCCCTGACACCAGCATTTGTGCGCGTCCGGCTAATGTGGAATAAGTGGTTAGACCTAGTTGTTCTGGGTGGTATTTTGAAGTTTATTAGTTGGAGTAAGGTAGGACAGTTGATAATGTTATTGCACACTTTATATAGGATAATGAGATCAAGGTATTTTCACTGGTTAGTGAGGGTGGAGATATTATAGATAGAGAGCATATGTACGTATCCCCGTTTAAGTGCGCTCATTCTGTAATTAAGGCAATGCAGAAATTTTCTTTGAATACTTTCAATTTTGTCTTTGTAGATACCGTAGAGTGGGGTCGATATGGGGGCGCAGTATTCAAGTAGAGAACGGACCAGCGTATAATAAAGGAGGAGGTAGGTTTCAGGTTTTCGAAATGCACGGCTGTTTCTGATAACAAAGCCTGGCATGCAGTAAGCTTTATTACAATATTATCAATGTGCACATCCAAATGATGTTTTGAATCAAAAAGTATGCCTAAGTCTGTTATACTATATACGCGCTCGAGTGCGTAGTTACCAATATAATAATTGTTTGTGATAGTGTTATGATTTTTAGTGAAGCTTATTTGTTTACATTTGTTGTAACTTAGATACAATTTATGATCATTGCAAAACGCTTCAAACCTTAGTAAATCTCTTTGGATGAGCAATCATTTATATTCCTAACGGCGAATATTTTTATGTCATCAGCATACAAGAGAAAGAAACAGTGCAAAAAACATTTAGTAACGCTATTGATAGAAAGTATAAATAACTGCGGACCCAGGATTGATCCCTGTGGCACACCAGAGGAAACTGGTTCCCACATAGAAGTATGTCCTCGTAATGATACATCTTGTTGTCATTTTGTTAAGTACAAAACAAACCAACGTATTAAGTTTCCGCGAATTCCATTATACATAATTTTATCAACCTTATCAAAAGCTTTTTTAAAATCACAATAAATTGAATCTACCTGGTGACCTCGATCCATGGTGGTTAATAAAAAGTTAGAATAAATAAATAAATTACTCACGGTAGACTTGCCTTTGACGAATCCGTGTTGTTGGTCTATAATTTTGTCGGCAAGCTGGGGATGTACATTGTCATGGACAAGTCTTTCCAAAAGTTTAGGGATCGCGGAAAGAATGGAGATCGGCCTATAGTTTTCCACTCTTTGACGTGAGTCACCCTTGTGGACCGATATAATATAGGCTAACTTCCACCTGTCAGGGAAAACCCCTTCACTCCTTAGAGTAATAATATACCTAGAGAGCTTTCTAATCTTCACCAATAATAATATGAATAGTTGACATACTTGCAAAATATAGCTCTCTCTTTATGCTCGGTTCTATAAACATATGAGAAAGAGAGACAAACAATTTTTAATTTTTATTTTTTTATTTAATTTTACAACAGAAAAAAAATACAATTCAAAAAGTCCCGATAAACTACTTTTTTGTAGTTTGTCTAATGGGAACTTGTTATTTAAAATATAAAATTTACAGACAAGGTTACAAAATATGTAAAATAAAAACATAAAAAAAAACAATATATAAAATAAAAAAAAACATAAAAAAAACAATATATAAAATAAAAACATTAATTTGCCCTTGAAGCCAATTTCTTAAAACGCACGAACTTCACTTCGGTGATATCTGTCAAACGAGTTGACGGTCGGAAAGCGATAAAAGTGAAATAATTACGTGAATTGAGTGAAATCTACAAAAAAAAGCTATGGCTATAAGTGCAATGATCGGGTGCTTCAACCGAAGTACTAAAGGACAAAAAAAAACTTTCACAGGTATTTATCAAGGAATTCGTATTTTTTACTTTGATCTCAAATATTTAATAATCCACTCTATAAAAGAACTCGGAACTTTTGCCAATATTTAAACAACCCTTGCACTATTTGTATTATTAATAAACATCGGTTTTAATTGAGTTTTAATGCATTTTCAATATATTACATTTACAATAATTTTGCGTAATTATGAGAATACAAATTACCAATTTCATTTGGGCATCTCAAAGTAACTTTCTTTCGCTCTCATGTTAGCATTGCCAGAAACAGATGGTGACAGAATGTATTTTGTGAATTCCTTGTGTTTCCACCATGAAAAAATCAGGGCTGTGCTAAAGTTGGGTTGTTTTTATATATGTAACTATTTATAGATTTCCAAAGGTTGAAACAAGACTTCAAAAATGGATCCACGCAACGAGAAGAGTAAATTGGATTCCAAAATACCACAGTACAATCTGCTCAGCTCATTTTTTAATTGAAAACTTCGACACATCGCTTACACAGGTTCGTCTAATGGATTTCGCGGTGCCTCTATGTATTCAATAGTACCCTTGGCTATACAAAGGGTATTTATGTATTTTAGGTGTAAACTTTATTTATCTTTAATACATTCATTATTATTTATTTTTGTAATCTGTGCCAAAACTAATAAGGGTAATATTTTCAGATAATTCCAAACTCCTCAAATGGAACCTTCCCGCCTTTGTCAGAACAGGCGCTTACATTAAATTCAGAAAGAGATGTTGTAAGTATATCAAAATATAAACACATTTATTAGCCGCCTTATAATAATAATAACAAAGCATTTATATAGCGCAGTTTTGTGTTATTTCACTTCAAGTGCGCTTTGCTATAAATAAACTTTGAAAAAAAGACTAAATAACTCCATTCAGTGGTATTCCTACAGTGTTACTTTTACATTCTATTTATTGACACTACCATAAAAAATATTAGGTGCAACATTTATTTATCTTTAATACATCAACCATTTTTGATGTAATGACTGCTAAAACTAATAAAGAATAATATTTTCAGATAATACCAAACTCCCCAAATAGGACCTCGCCACCTGTGTCAGAAAATCCGTTTTTATTAAATGCAGAAATAGATGTTGTAAGTACCTATATAGTACAATGCGGATAGTTACAGGCCTATATCTAATTTACCCTTTCTTGCCAAATTGCTAGAGAAAATCGTAGCTAAACAATTAGTGGGGTATTTGAACTCTGCTGGTTTGTTTGCGAAAAATCAATCAGCCTATAGACAGTTTCATTCAACAGAGACTGTGCTTTTGCGGATCATTTCAGATCTGATTCTTGGGATGGAAGCAGGTAAAGTGGGTTTAGTGTCCATCCTTGACATGAGTGCTGCATTCGATACGGTGGATCACAGTATCCTACTAAATGTGCTCGATACCGAATTTGGCGTTCGGGGTGATGTGCTACTCAGTAATTTTCAATAAATGTACTTCACCTGAATCTCCAAATTCTCTTTATTTTGTATACAAATCGTCTTGAACGCCTCATTCACTCGGCTGGCTTTGAATCACAGGGCTATGCGGATGATCGTATAATTTTCAAGTTTTGTTCTCCGGATGAAAAACACATCTTAAAAAATGAGGTTGTTGACTTTATTGACACAGTATCAAGTTGGATGTCTGTTAATAAACTCAAACTTAACCCAACCAAAACAGAGTTCATTTGGATATCTTCTCCCGGAAGGCAGGACCTTCTTGATTTCAGTCCGATTCAAATTCAGGGCACTGATATTATTCCTTCTAAAGAAATTAAATTTCTTGGTTTCACTATCGACAGTTGTCTATCTCTTGAGTCGCAAATCTCAAAGGCGGTAAGTTCTGGCTTTTTCCATCTTAGACAGATAAAATCAATCAGTAGATGCCTTCCCTCTGATGCAGCTAAAACACTAATAAATTCTTTTGTTGTCTTACGTATGGACTACTGTAATAGTGCATATGCTGGTCTCCCCCAGAAACAACTCAATAGGATCCAGTCTGTCTTCAATGCTGCGGCGAGAATTATATATAGTGAGCCTAAATATTGTCACATAACTCCACTTCTAAGGGATCGCCTTCATTGGCTTCGATGCCCTGAAAGAATAGAATTCAAGATTTGCTTAACAACCTTCAAAGCACTCCACGGAAAGGCACCAGCCTATATATCTGAACTCTGTGTCCGACAAAACCCAGGTGATAGACAGCTTTCTTTGAGGTCAGCAGATTTGAATGCTGCTAACCGATTAGTTGAACCCTCTCGGTCAAATAAACCCGTGTACTATGATCGCGCTTTTTGTATATCGGGCCCGGTCATCTGGAATAAGCTTCCCCCAAATATTGCTAACATTCAGAATTTAGCAGAGTTCAAACTGGTATTGAAAACAAAATTTTTCAAAAAATCCTATCCGAAATAAAACATAAATTCATGTACGTAGAAACAGAATTTCAGGACATTTTTTCTTTTCTTTTTCTTTTTTCTTTTTTTCTTTTTCTATTAATCCTCCATAGCTTATTTAGTTGCGGTTTTCTCTCCTTGTTATTTAATTCCATTAGTATTCAGTGAAAAACCATGTATATAATGTCATATAATTTTCTCTTGTTATTTGTAACTACTATATATTTGATTATTTACACCCTTAGTTTCTAAATTATTATTTTATAATACCTGCTCATGAATATTGCATGTCATAGTATTAATTTGCATATTGTATATATATTATAATAACAGATATACTACATAGTATATCTGGTTACAATTATATTAGGTTAGGTTAGTTAGTGTAAAGCGCACTTGAGGTGAACCTTCACAAAACTGCGCTATAGAAATTAACTCTTCTTATTATTATTATTATTACGTAATAAAAATACAAATGAAGCTATTACAACACAAATTAATTATTGGTTTTCATATTTACAGATTATGGAAAATTCAGATAGCATTGGACATCTAACACCCGACTCCGTACCTGAAACCCCACGGAAAATAATTTTAAGACATATTTTAGATCGCCGTAATACACGAATTGTTAACAAGAAAAATTTCGATTTTGCAACAGTCAAAGCGGAGACAATTTAAAAAAATTTGTAATTTAACAAAAGTTATTCAGGACTTAGGTAAAAAGGGCCTTGTTGAAAGTGAAGGTATTGAGAGTTTATCATCGATGAACGGGCCCAACAAGGATTTTTTAAAACGGCAAATTTCTAAGGCAAGTGGACTTCCATTAATAAGAAAGTACTCTCCTGAACCAATAAAATTTGCAATTACCCTGCATTTTTACTCTCCCAGGGCATACAGTTACAATGCAAGGAGAACATTTAATACATGCTTACCTCACCCCATAACACTTGCGAATTGGTATAAGCAAGTTGATTGCGACCCAGGCTTTACACAAGAATCTTTGAATGCCATTAAACTCAAAGTTAGGTTAAGTGATGGTCCAATTCTTGGCTCGCTTGTTCTAGACGAGATGAGCATTTGTCAACAGTTGGAAAGAGTTGGTCAAGTTCAAATGGGTTATGTTAACTTTGGTACCAATTCGGAAGGAGATTAAATACCCCTTGCTCGTGAGATACTGACTTTTATGATAGTCTGTATTAACGGATCATGGAAAATACCCGTTGGATATTTTCCGGTCAATGGTTTGACGTGGGAACAAAAAAGCATGTTGGATACCCAATGTCTAACATTACTAAAGGAAAGCGGTATTACCTTCGAAATATTAGTGGAATTTTTTGAATGGGTTAAAATTGTCCAATCTAACAAAAAAACTGGATTCATGGGATTTAAAATTTGTATAGAAAGTTTGCAATTATTAATAAATACATATTTAATTTATGAGTTCCCAATGTTAAAATTTCTAACCATGTATAAATTTAATCAAGACCATATAGAATTATTTTTGGGGCGATTCGATCTCACGGTGGTTTCAATAATAACCCAACGGTCAGCCAATTTAGATCCACGTATAGAAAACTCCTCATTCATGCAGAAATCAAAGATGCTACAACCAGAAACTGCTTACCTTTAGACCAAATTAGTATTTTGAACTGTAGCTCTAGAAAATCTGTAAATATTATTAATGTTTCCTCACCCAAATTTAAATTACTCACCAATGACAAATTAAATAATACTGATGCTGATGATGATGACGATATCCCTAAATTTATGTGTCCTGAATATTTGTGTAATAATTATGTAAAAAACTGTGTAATTTATATAGGTGGATTTATAGTCAGATATCTAAATAAAAAAAATTAATGTGAGAAATGTCTTTCATCTCTTACAGGATTTAAGTATCATTTAGAAAATTCTTTAACTGCACAAAAAAATCGGGGAGGGTTAGTTTGTCCATCAAATGACGTCATTTTAATATGTACTAAGAGTGAACGGGTTTTTAGAGAAGCGCTTAGCCGATCTGGCGGTAAAATAATGATCACTCAATTTTCTTTAGAACATTTAGTAAGTAGAGTTTTAAAAGTATTTGTTAATATAGATTGTTTTGACATCTTACTTTCTCACATGTTAGACCAGTCTCCGCTGGAGAACCACATTGTACACCTAATAAGGGCAGTTGCTTCTGAATATTTAGGTATCAGGCTTCACTTCCTGGCCAAATCTGCTGTGCAGCCGGCTAGTCGAGTGAGACAGTATTTTAATAAATTGACGTTGATTCTCAATCAATAGATTAAGACACTGTATCACACACACTACAATGCTTTATATTACTTTTCTATTTAAACAAATTTTTAATGTAACTTTATTTCATGTTATATTATGTACCAATAAATTTTATTGCTTATGTTCCTTAAATAAACAAATAATATTACATAAATCGTTTTCAAGAATTACGACTACCTACCTACTTACAACAAAATACCTAATTTATTTAATTTGTAGCAACCCTGTTAGCCATAGTAAGGCCACGCCCCTGTGGTCACCCTTGGTCAAAAACTGGCTTCAGCATCTCGCAAAGTGAGGTCTCTACATATTGTTACTCTAAGCTTCACTCAAACATTTATTAAATATTATAGTAAGAGGCACACATAGTGACAGTGCGGCAGATCTAAGGAAAAACGCCGGTATTCCATCGTGACCCGCACCTTTGTTTATATCTAGTGACTTTAAACTTGATTGCACTTCTCTTTCAGTTAGTTCAATAGTGTGAATGTGCATAAGTTCGGAGTCATGAACTGATTCAAGTTGGTCAAATGTCGATTGTATCTGTGTCGGACAGCTTGCCGCCCATTTTTATATTGTGTGAATAATTGTAACTTGTAAGCGAATCGGGTCGTGTGGAAAATAAATGTTGCTTCACTGTTCGCACACAGGCCCGATTTCCGATATTTTTGTATATGTGATGACGGGTGGTCTGTGGATGAGCATGTTTCCCCAGACCACTCTGACCACTAGAATGAATAAAGATGACAGAGCGAGATGACGCGGTGAGAGGGAGACGGTGATGTCGGGTAAATCTCACGGCGCTACTCGATGCAGATTTTTGTGTCGATAGCGCCGTGAGGAGCCAACTAGGCCGCTCGGCGTAGCGCCTAGTTGGTATTTGTATACAGGCCGAAAACGAGCTAATCGGCAGTCATCCAGCGACACTCGAACTGACATCACCTCTGCTCGACCGACCGCTCTACCTCTCTCTTCTTGAAACTGACCTGCCTTCTTCTTCTTCGACCCCCCGCTGACTCTTGGACCACCCCCGGGAATACCAACGCTCCAAGAAACCAGACCCTCGCTTCACCACGGACAAGGCACACAGAGCAGCATCCGAGTTTGCACAAAAGTGTGTTTTGTGCAAACGGATTTGTACAGCCGCAGGAGTTTTTGCACAAAAAGGAGTTTTGTGCAAAAGGCAAAGTGATACAGAGATCATTGTCGTTTCCTCCTGGCAAAAGGAAAGATAGGTCGCCACCCCCTCCCCTCCAGACCGCTTCGTAGATTGGGATCAGCCGGCCTCTACAGTTCGCTTGTGTGCCAGAACACGTCTGGTACAGTATCATTGATGAAAGAAGGTTCAAATGTTGAAAAATTCTGAAAATATGTTACAGATTTCCTGGGTATCATTAGATTTACGCCCTTCAAAGGACATAGCAGCGGGGTATCCGTCGGACAATTTAAGTGAAGTGATATATATGTCCAAAAACTTATGTCTTCCATTTGAGCCAGACTTTATCTTTTTTCCGTGATAACTTAATAAGTTCTGGTGTAAACCAAATGGGAAATTTCTCATTTCGTCGTGCCGAAACTGGAATAGACTTATCAATTAAATTATTTATTATTATATAAAAGCGATCTACTGCCAGTTCGGCTGTTAGATTTGCGGTTTCGGATATCCAATCAATACAATTAATATCATTATTAATTTGAGTGTAATCAGCTTTTCTGAAATTGCGCCTATGCTCTTTGTTGTTTTTAATTTTTGATTGGATTACAGAGGATATATCAAATTCCAGGGCTGGATGGTGTCTGTCCTCTGAAAGGAGAGGGTCGTTGCTACGTGTAACATTTGTTTTGCAACTGTAAAATATGGGGTCTAAATATTTTTCATTGTGGTTTGGATGGAATACAATTATATTGATGTAAGTTCATTAATGACATTATTTGAAGCAAAGTTTGCGATGCAGCTGAGTTTGCAGAGGCACGACTTTGACAGCAGCCTTCGGAAAATGACCAAGTAAGAGTAGGTAGATTCATATCCCCTAGTACGCAAAACATGTTATTTGGTTTAGATGAAAATGCAGATTCCAGGTTGTTGGAGAAAATATCATATAAAGTGGCTGGCGAGACAGGAGGTATATATACTGCACAAATGATGAGATTGAGAGACCTCATCGGGATAGAGACGTAGATTTGTTTGATTTGAGTGTTTTCCCAGGCATCAAGGCGGGAAGCTGCGAGCTCTTTGCGTAATGTCACCAGCACCCCGCCTCCATCCATTTTACCGATATGTATACAGTCTCTGTCTCGTCGGAACACTGTGTATCGTGAATCAATGAATTCACTCGTATTTACACTTGATACAAGCCATGTTTCCACTGAAACAATAACATCACAGTTATTCGATTGGATATTAACAAGTAGCGATTGGGTTTTAGTCTTAATACCATTACAGTTCTGGTAGTAAACGGATATATATGAAATCATTTTACCAGAGTAAGAGTGTCTTTCAACATATTCCACATTAGCGAGAGCGATACATAAAGTAGAACGTAACAGGAAACTCGCAAATTATACATAGAACATAGATTACTTAAGAGTGTAAAATATTTCAGCATTGTAAAGTGTGAAAGAATGTGCAAAGAACATGATAGTGGTAAAAAGTTACGAAGACACTGTGCTAAAAACAAAAATATGAACAGGTTTTGAGATAAATAAAATAACGGGCGAGGATGCAGTATTAAGAAAAGTGGGCATAGATAATAGTAGAAACAAGTTTGTAGAAGTCATATGTTTTGTTGATCATGATGTGGGGTTATCATTTGAAGATCTCCCTCACGGCGAATGGTGACCACCCGAGAGAGATCATTCCTCTTTGCCAGGATACTGCCGTTCCGCACCCATATGTATTTGTAGCCGTTGGCTTGTCCGGCTGCACGTGTTTTTCAAAAAAGTTTTTTGTTTTTCAGTGTTAGGTGCACGTTAACATGGAAATTGGTGCTGGGAACACCAAGTCCTAAGTGCTCCGTTGTAAGGCTGCGGCGAGTCCTTGCAGCAGCGATGACATCATCACAGAGACGCTTTGTCGAGAGCTGGACGACAATATTGCGTGGACGGTTTGAGGGTGTGGAGTGACCACGAGCGACGCGACGCACTGACACCACACAGCTACTCGGAAGCGACACGCTGATGACGCTTCCCATTTTCTCCATTAGGTTCATTAAGTTTTCACCTCTAACTTCGGGAATGTTGTGAATGTCTAAGTTGCATATTTTGCTGCGTTGCTCAATGTCGTCTTGCGCATCTCGAAGCGATTCAACTTCTCGTTGGAGACTGGCATTTTCATCCTGGAGAACACTCACAACTTTCAGGATTTTACTGTACTGCTCCTTCAATTCGTTAGACAGCGCATCCAATTTGATTTGGACGGCGTCAATAGCCGTCTTGCTTTCCGAGCGGATAATACCTTACTTAAACTCCAAGAAATTGATGAGGGAGTCAGTAACGATATTTATCATTGACTGATCTTTGGGTGAGTCCATGGGGCCGGATGCGGTTACCAGTGGTGAAGAAGACGATGATGGTATTTTCTTCGCACTGCAAACCTTGCTGCACGATTTAGACATATTTATTTGTACGTGTTGTTAAAAAAAATACAGAGAGCCTGTATTATGTACAATTGCCTTACTGTCATAATTTTACATTCACTGTATAATAAGTGTGATGAATATAAAAAAATTTCTTGTACATTATTTTTTTTAATAATTTTTGAGCAACATTTAGGGGCTCTAGGGTAGTCTTGTAACATGAACCCCAACATACAACATTATATGAAAGGAGAGATTGAACAAGAGCATAATATAAAGTTTTTAGTGTAACTTTGTCCAATATATTTCTTAGAGTCTTGAAGATATAGGCTAGTTTTCTTATTTTGTTTGCTAATACAGTAATATGATCGTTCCATTTTAAATATTTATTAATAATTAAGCTAAGATATTTGATATTATCTACTCTTTCCAAAGATTGACAATTGCACTTGTGTACACAACAATGCATTGTTAAGGAAGGGTCCACAGAGGGTTGACTTACGGAGGAAATGCTAAAAATAATATATTTAGTTATTTGCTGCTCTGTGTTCTATTCCCAAGAGAAGTTCTGAACCAATCTAGTGCTTTATTAGCAACACCCATTAAATTGAGTTTTTTTAAATGGTAAACCACGGGATACGGTATCAAAGGCCTTAGATAAGTCTAGAAAGACAGCCATTTCTTTATTGCCAGCATCTAGAGCTTCTACGACTGTGGTGATCACTTTTAAAGCTGTGTATCACTTGTTCCCATATTCTCTCTGAAGCCAAACTGATTAATTGAGAGAATTTCATTTTTTTTTAATATAAGTCATTAATCTAATTTCTCCATTCTTTTTGTTAAAGTGTTAAGCAGGGAGATAGGTCGATATAAACCTGATTTAAACTCATTAATCATCTTTAGAACTTCATTACAATACGTTGGGTTAAATTCAAAACAGGCGTTTTGTGAAGAACGTGTTGGATTACAATTTTCAATTAAACACTCTTCACAGGTGTTATTTGAACTGCACAAAAGATTAGCAAAATTTTGACCTACATCACTAAAAAATTCATTGACATGGTTAGTAATGAGAGTTGGATTATCATTTATAGATATAATCTTATTTTTAAGGTGATATAACCAGACACAACTGAAAAACAGTCATTTTTAATCGAATTCTAGATGTGTCGACATTTTTCCACAAAAAAACATAAATTGATTTTGAAGGATTGTTATTATTTAGCATAATAAGTTTGAAATTTTGAAAAAATTATCAATATATTTTTATGTAATAAATTTCTTCTTTGGTCGTTGCGCAAATTTTTATATTTTCAAACGAAGGTTTGTTATAAAACGCAAATATTTCGTATCACCTAATGATACAGTATTATAAATCAATACAGTATCTAGCTTGGCCCATATTCGGAAATTCAATTTTAGTGTAAATAAAATCATTAATAAAAAATTCCGAGCACGTGTTTTGTTACGAAACTACTTCAATTTGTCTATTTATTTACGGACGTACTAATCGATATACTTCAGAATTTTTTACACACCTACTTTACTTAGATATTATTAAATAATTAAACATAATTAGATGAAAAAAATAATTAAAAAAAGAACAGTATTTTAATAAATTTATGAGCTCACTTTTGTATACGTTACCGCTAGCCGGACAATTATTTTACGGCGGCCCAAATCATAGAATCTGCTAAGGTCTGGCAGTGGACGGACGTGTCTGTCCGCGGTGCTTTGATTAGCAACATTATTTACAAATTATGTGGTTAATAATGGGCAGAAAAATACCAAGTTAGAAATCTTTCACAAGTCACAACATCAAAAACATTTGTGGAATTAATATTTTGTAGAAAAACATTCATTAGCTATAATTATGTGTTGTTTAATCTTCACCGGAAAGAATCAAATGAATTTTTTTTCTAATGCTGAATACATATAGATACATAATATTTGTATATATATATCTATATACACATATTAACGATTCAACCGTAATTACCGCGGCTATTTATTATTAACCGATCTTTATAATAGACTCGCATTAATACCCGGGATTGCCCGAGTTACATGCTTACATTACCTGTTACATACTGTGTCCAGAAACTCATAGTAAAAGCGGGAATGTTGTGACTCTAATTTAATTTAATTTAAATATTTATCTGCAGATGCAGATTTCTCTTTTGCTTTCTTTTGTATTAGTAGGTACGTTAGTACTTTGTTATTTAGTATTAATTTATAAGAATTTTGGATTGCGGCTTGGAGTAGGTTTACTACGAATATATATATATATATCACTATGAATGATTTCAAGTAGGCAGTGATATATTGAGACTTTATGGCGCTATCTTGGATTTTTGATTGCGGATAAATATAATTTAGGTATGATCTATCATTTCAAATGATTCCGTGTTCAAATTCTGTCATCTTTTAATCTCAAGTGCTATGGTGGATTTATATTATCTGTACAGGGTGTAGAAGCGTTTAGATGTTGTTTTATTACAAAACACCAAAGAGTTTAATGATGTATTATGGTAAAAATTATAAATAATTGTTTTGTGCAACTCGCCATGCAGTCAATATAATAGTCCAGTAATTTGAAACATCCTCTCTTGCATCAAATGGGGTAGTAAAGATGGTGATATCTGACGGGGTTGAAAAATTGGATTTATCTTTAGGCCTTCACCATATATAAATATACCAAAAAACCCTGACTACCCCATTTGATGTAAGCTCGGATGTTTCAAATTACTGGACTATTATTTGTTTCATAGATTATTGCAGCAGAATCAATACATATAATGTTGAAAGCCCCAATCCATAATCCAAGAGGCGAACATAAAGCGCCAAAATATGGCGTCTTCGATACATGGTGTCCGAAAACTAGTGGTATAGGCGGGAAGCTTTAGAATCTACATCGGATAGAGAACAAAAACATGTATTTATTCATTTTTAAATACTTACATATACATAGTTTTTTTTTCTTTTATTCGATTTTTCAGCATCTAAAGGGATAAACAAAAACTTTCGCAGGCATGTCTACGCTTCAACGCTTTTAAAAAGACAACCAACAGCTAATAGTAACCCCCTAGCTACCTTTTTTTTTCAAACTTATCCTAAAAAATTTCAACTACGGACTCGATTTACTCGTGAACGAAAGCTCAAACCAAAAAAAGTGATATCACAAAATCGACTCCGAATGTGATGTAGATTCACCAGTGTCTGAGATGCTGCTTGTACCACTAGTTTCCTGATACCATGTTTGTTGCTTGCCAATTTACTATTTAATTATTTATTCATAAATTTAAAAAACAAAAACATTAGCCACTCATCTCACTAGGACAGTCCTGTATTGAGATGAGGAGCTTTACAATTTTAGTGAAACGATAAATTATAAAAAAAAATTTATTCAAACTATGAACAATTATAAAATCTACAGTAAATCTTTGTGTTGAGCCGTACATTTATAGATTACAACAATAATAATTTCATTGTAACCCATATAACTATCAGTCACAATCATAGGGTAACCATATTTTTGTTGACAAGAAGTAATGAGTAAATAATAATATGTAAATAATAATAAGTAAATTATAATCAGTAAATAGTAGTAAGTAAATAATAAAAAATAAATAATAGTAAATAAATAATAATAAATTTGTCATTTCACGTTTATTTTGAATAAGTATTATTTATACAGAATGCTTTTTTTCATATTATTATCCAATATCCAAAATAGCGGAAATAAGCAAAGTGTTAAAATATGGCGTCTTCAATTGCTTGTCAATTTACTTTAATGATATAAGAGGTGTGTTCAAAAGAAAGGGTGAATTTTGAATTTTCTCGAAAAGTATTTATTTATTCATCAATATTCATTTTCTCCCCTTCAAAGTAATCCCCCTCAGATATAATGCACTTATGCCAGCGCTTCTTCCAATCCTCGAAGCACTTCTGGAATGCGCTTTTCGGTATGGCCATCAGCTCGTTCTTCGATTCTGACTTTATCTCATCAATTGTGGCAAAACGCTTTCCTTTCATTGGTCTCTTCAGTTTCGGGAATAGGAAAAAGTCGCAGGGAGCCAAATCTGGTGAATACGGTGGTTGAGGCATGATAACGGTGTTGTTTTTGGCCAAATAATCGTGAACAAGCATTGATGTGTGAGCTGGTGCATTATCGTGATGGAAAATCCATGATTTGTTTTTCCACAATTCCGATCGTTTGAGCCGTATTGCTTCACGCAAACGTTGCATAACTTCCTTGTAGTATTCCTTATTAACCGTACGACCTGTTGGCAAGAACTCATGATGCACCACGCCATTGTAATTGAAGAAAACAGTGAGCAAAACCTTCACATTTGATCGAACTTGGCGTGCTTTTTTCGGTCTTGGCTCTTCTGGCCGCTTCCATTGGGATGATTGGGCCTTGGTTTCGACGTCATAACCATATACCCACGTTTCATCACCAGTTATGACCCTTTTGAGCAAATCTGGATCGTCGTTGACGTCATTCAACAACTCCTGAGCGATACTAATGCGACGTTGCTTTTGCTCAAAATTTAGCAATTTCGGAACAAACTTCGCTGCCACACGTTTCATCCCCAAAACATCTGAGAAAATTGCATGGCATGAGCCGATTGATATGCCAACATCCTCTGCAACTTCCCTAATAGTGATTCGACGATTTTCCAAAACCATTTTCTTCACTGTTTCAATGCTTTTCTGAGTTTATTGACGTGGTTGCAACAGGTTGGTCCAGGACGCTCATCGTCATTAACATCTTCTCAGCCTTCTGTGAAGCGCTTGTACCACTTATAAACACTTTTTTGAGACAAAGTAGACTCGCCGAATGCCACAGTCAACATTTTAAGTGCATTGGAGCACTTTATTCCATTTTTAATGCAAAATTTAATACATATTCTTTGATCCATTTTTTTCAAAAGTAAAAAATCGAAGAACACACAAAAACGTGACTAACCTTTCCAGTTGTCAAAAACAAACCACTAGTCCAAAATGGCCGATAATACTAACATTTGATAAACATAACAAAAAAAAAAATCGATAATCGAATGTACACAGCCCGCGAAAATTCAAAATTCACCTTTTCTTTTGAACACACCTCGTATATATATATATTTTTAAATAATAATATAATTTATTATCATATGTTTTATGTTTCTTAATATAAATATTCATTATCAAATCAAAAAAACTTTCTCTTTAGTTTGATAATTTGTAAAATTAACAACAAAAAATCTTCCTGCTTTTTCATTTTGAATGTAGGTACATATTACTGCAAATGGCATCATTCATATCAATGTTATTTAGTGTATATTTTTCTAGCTATTTTGTTATTTGTACTTTACATATGATTATTTACACCTTTAGCTTATTATAAATTGTTACATAATATTCTAAAATGCTCATGTAACTGAGTCTGCAACTCATGAACATTTGAAGTCATAGTTTTAATCTGTATACATTTAATATATATGTTATTTTATTATATTAGGTTAGGTTATTTAGTGTAAAGCGCATTTGAGATGAACCTTCACAAAACTGAGCTACATTAATTAACTATTATTATTTAGAATTTTGCATTGCACATATTACATTTTAAAGTAATCTCTGAAGATATTCTAATCTTTTTACGGAAACCATCTATAAGTTTGTTCGTAATATTGCATCTGAGAATCGGGTAGTGGTGTGATATTTCTTGTAGCTTTATAAAAAATACCTAATTTCCACAATCCTTCTACCTGAAGCTTTAAAATATCGAACATTCGGTGGACTTCCTCACTTACCATGGGAATGGGAGTAATTCGATTTACTATATTTTGTTTCTTTGTATGTTTGTTTGGTTATGTTTTTTTCCCATATTTCTATTCACTCTAGTCTGTGTAGGTACTTCTTAAGGGTGGAGACCAAAAAAATTTACTTTGATTTTCCTGCTAGACCTATTTTCGTTTAGGGTTTCTGATTTTTTTTTCCTCGCATTTCACAGAAACTATAATTAATAAACTGATTTTGTAAATGTATATTTAACTAGGTGAGTCTGTATATACCAGGGGTGTTAGATGAAGTTTGCCGGTTTTTTCAATAAAGAAAACCCTTAATTCTCAAGGGAATCTCAATTTTTTTTATTCAAAGTATTGAACATCGGATTCTATACAGGGTGTATCGGCACGTACCCGACAAACTTTAACCAGCGATTCCTGAGCATATTTGGAGTAAAAAATGTTATGGCCACTTTTCTGTCCGGTAACTTTTTTTTTCTAAAAAAAATAAAAAATAAATAAAATCTCCACACTCCCTCACTGTCCACAGAATAGGGGTGAAATAAACGGCAACGCCGCACTGCTGCTATCTCTTTCACGCATATCTATGTCAAGTCCTGTGTCGTTCCCGCTACCCGTCTAATGTCAGTGTTCAGTGTTGTTTTGGAAGTTCGCTTGTCACAACCTTTACCTACTTTCGTTGTTGTTTTGTTATCTAAGTTTTGAAGTTTTTTTACTGTTGAAATATGCCTCTCAATTATTCACCTGCCGACCAAGCAGATATTGTGTTTGTTTATGGACTTTGCAATGGGAATTCACGAGCAGCCGTGAGAGAGTATCGGATGAGGTTTCCTGAAAGACTCGTCCCACACCACACCACCTTTGTCCAGGTTTGTATGCTATCATTTGTTTATTGAAACTATTTACATTCATTGATAATGCCAAAAAGCTGTTTTGAAATTTAATCATTGGGACATTAAAAACATAACAAGGGGCTACCAACTTTAAAAATGTAAATCGAACTTTAGGTGATTTGTAATCAATGGTCACGAAACGGCGTTCTAAAAAGTTTAATTTTAATATCTAATAAATGCATCATTCACTGCAATTAAATTCACTCCCTTTCTCACCATGTGATTATTTAAATGACTTACAATTCAATTTCATCCCTGTGAATCTAAGATATCAACCATTCCTAGTTAAGAAAAATATGAATTAAAACACTGTGTACTATTTAACACATTGTAATCGGATCACGTATTGATACGTGTTTAGCAAATTAATGCTAGAGAGTGGAACACGTATTTATACGTTTTTGATAGATTGTTAGTGGAGCGCGGGTCACGTTAAAATACGGGTTCCAATAAACTTGAGTTTTCGCTATATAGCGTCTGTAGGGTTGTAGCCATGCAGGTAAAAACCTATTGAGAACAATAGATGGGGTGTACGGTGGGTACCGAGGTAGTGTTATTCATCACAAAAATAGTCGAAGATAACGGTACATATAACGGTCTACATGCAACACTAAGACAAAGAATAATAATTTTTTTTAGTTTATTTCACTACTCTTTGGTGGTCGGACGTTGCTAAAAGCTAAATATCGAGTACATAGATATTATATATATATTACATTTAGAAATAATTTTTGTGTAAAATAAAGGAAGTTATGTAAAAAAAAAATTATTTTTTTCAAAACTTTCCTGCTTTATGTGAAATTCTGCACTAGTTTAACGATGAAGAATACATTTCTAAATATAATAAAATGAAATAAAATAAATAATTTGCAAAAAGAATTATTGAAATCAAACAAATATTTTTGAAGTTATCGCAATTTTTCTAGAGGTCTACGTTAGCGCGAAATTACGCGAAAAATCACCCGTTACCAGCACTAGTACGCGGCCGAAAACTGCCCGATCACAATGTGTTAACTGTAAAAAAATGAAATAAATGAAGAGAAAACCTAAGTTTTCTAATATGTGCCTAAAATAAGTGTTATTTAAAAATAAAATGAGTGCAAAAGCCCGCGTCCATTTATTTGACATTTACTACTGAGCTGAATAATAAAAGTTGTTTTGTTTCAGATGTATCAACGACTGCGTGACAATGGCATCGGACGGATTGAAGGCGCCGGCGGAGGACACAATATTGTTCCTGTGGCAGTTGAGCAGAGAATCCTCAACTTGATCACCGAAGATCCTACGCTGTCCGTGCGTCGGATCGCTCTGATGATAGGACACAGGGAACACATGGCGGTGTGGAGAGTTCTGAAGAAGCACGGGCTCAAACCTTTCCACTACAGGCGCTGCCAAGGCCTCCTGGAGAATGATAACTTTTCCAGAGTCGTATACGACAGACGAATGCTGCATAATGTCATGAGGGATGCAGACTTCATGAAAAACATATTGTTTACCGATGAAGCACAGTTCACTAAAACAGGAGTGCTAAATGTGCACAACTTGCACCATTGGGCTGAACAAAACCCCAAGCTTGTTCGGGAGTCGTCGAGCCAGGACAGATTTTCCATTAACATGTGGGCAGGAATCCTAGGAAATCAAATACTCGGTCCAATCGAGTTGCCCCCCAGACTAAATGGACCGATGTATTTGGAGTTCCTACAAGAGCAACTGGGCGAGATTCTGGAAGATGTGAACCTCGAATCACTACGGAGAATGTGGTTCCAGCATGATGGAGCCCCACCACACTACTCTATTGCCGTGCGGAACTACTTGGACGTCGAGTTTCCTGGTCGTTGGATAGGCCGTGGAAGTCCGACCATTGCCTGGCCACCAAGATCACCCGATCTGACCCCCCTGGATTACTACTTGTGGGGGGCTCTCAAGGAAAAAGTGTATGCTAAGCCAATCGCCTCAAGAGAGCAACTGCTCGAACGAGTGATGGGGGCCGCTGCAGAAATGAAAGTAAATCCTGTAAACTTAAATATTCAAAATATAACAAGACTGCACGCTTGCATTGAAAATAATGGCAGTCATTTCGAACAAATGCTCCAATAAAAAATATTACATAACCTACATGTCCGCATTTTCATTTATTATTTATTTGGTAAAATTCTCACAATGTCATTCATATCAATGCACGTGCGTGAAGGCATGTTTGTGTAAAAAAACAGCTGTTATTAGCAAGTGTGTCGAAAAGCGTCTTGGCTCTTTCCTACACACTAAATAATAATAGTAAAAAATGAGACGAATGCTGCCGCTGAACGAGCTAAAAAGCCCCCTAACACGTAAGAATATTATTCAACGAACTCGAATAACATGTTGCCAGATGGGTTTTTAATCACTTTAATTTGACTTCAAAAAATAATTAATTCCATTACACGTAAAAATTATTAAAATATTTCCAAGTATTATTAAATACAATATTACAGTACAGTACTTTGAACCTTCACAATAAATTTATTTGATTTAAATTTAGTTTGTAGAATTCCATTTCAATTTTAAGAAATTTATTATTTTTAACAGTATTATTATTAAATCTACAAAAAACAGTTTATTTATAAACAAGTTCTGCTAGTTGTAATTATTATTACGCGTGACAGCTGTTTCGCCTTCTGATGGCATTATAAAACTGTGTCAAATGTTTCCTTATATTAAATAATGACTTTGTAATCACCATAAAGTTATTATTTAATTTAAACTATAATGTCACATTACAAAGTAAATGTTTCATTGAACAAATTAAATGTTTCTATTTTTATTATTCTATGGCTTTATTGATTTGAGCACCTGCTTTCAATGCTATTATGCTATGGCTTTATTGATCTGAGCACCTGCTTTCAATTGAAATTTATTCGCACATTCAACGGAGTGGAGTTTATGAGTAAACGCATTAATTTAAAAGAGGAACATACATTTGATTATTATTTTTAATATCGATATTTGTATCTCACAATAGCAGCTACCAAAATCCGATATACGAGTACCTACACAATTATTATGTTGAATTGGGGTAAGTTGTATGGCTAAGGGAAGGAGTGGAAGGTGAGGAAGTACCTGGCTATTCAGATCTGGTGTCCAAATACGGCTAGTCATTTCAAGCAACGTTTCAATTCTGAATTATGATCTTTCACCAGGGCGAGAGTATCTTCCACTGAACGATGAAAGGAGTTATAATATAATTATAAGTCGGGAATGGATGACATGGCAAAATCGTGTGAATCAAATAGGTACCTTCGTGAGTCGGGCCATGTCAAAATTCAGAATAAAAAAGGGTGTGTACGAGCCTGCTGCGAAATGGCGTATGGTTAAGAATATTTTTTTAAAATTATAGTTGTAATTTTTTGTCGAGTTTTAAAAAAAATTACGAAGTTTTAAATAAAATAAAATTTAATAATTATTAAATTTAGCAATCTGGCAGCATTAATTCACCCATGCATTCTTGACGTGTTCGCCTTTGAAACGCGTGTTGATTTACGACGTTGCTTTCACATTTTGACAAAGGATAAAACAGTGGTGACGTGTGGTGAAAATATGAATAATAAATTTTTTATAGAAAAAAAAAAGTAACCGGACAGAAAAGTGGCCATAACATTTTTTACTCCAAATATGCTCAGGAATCGCTGGTTAAAGTTTGTCGGGTACGTGCCCATACACCCTGTATATTTTGTCCATCTTTGAGGCAAATCATGGATACCATTCCAAAAAAAAAATTCTCTTTCGAGGTAAACCATTCGACGAGCCATTTTGACTTTTTCAAAATTGGCGAAGCGCTGCTCTGCGAGTGAGTGTCCCATCGATGCGAAAAGGTGATAGTCGGACGGGGCAAGGTCTGGAGAGTACGGCGGGTGCGATAATATTTCCCAATTCAATGCTTTGAGAGTGTTCTTCACTACTTTAGCTGTATGAGGCGGTTTGGCGGTTTTTTCGATTTGTCTCTCGTTCATTTGGTGTGGTACCCATTTTCCATACTTTTGTATCTTTCCCATGGCTTTTAAACGTTGGGTCACATTAAGTGTTTGGGCCAATTGTTGTTGCGATTGGGTTGGGTCTTCATCCAATAATGCCTGCAATTCCTCGTCTTCGAACTTTTTCGTTGCACCAGGATGTTCATTGTCTGTTAAATCGAAATCTCCACTTTTAAATTGATCAAACCATGTCTCACATGTTCTAATCACTGGAGCATGTTCACCATAAGTTTCTACCAGCAACCGATGAGCTTCAACTGCTTTTTTCTTTTGATGAAATAAGAAAAGCAATGAATGCCGCAAATGCGATTTACTTGGAATGAAACTCGACATATTCACTGAGGTAACCAACTATGACACTATTATTTTGGCAGAATGTAACTTGTGTATTTTTGAAGGTAATAATAATAAGGTCATAGAAAAATATGACATAGATGCCAAATCATAGAAATGTATACATATCTCTAGTGACATCTATGAGTAAAACCGGAAAACTTCAACTAACACCCCTGGTACACTTACGCTATTTTATTTCTTTCGGATAAGTACTATATAATATAAGATGATATGTAGTAATACTACAAGCTTTGAGTCTTATATTACCATGAATATAGGTAATCGGCATAAAAACCAAGTTGATAAGTTTCATCTCTGAATACCCACGCATTTTATTTCAATATATAATGCCTATGCTCTTATTATACGTGAGATCTATCATAACTACAGAACATTATTTGCCTGTACATAAAATTAATAACCTGCATATTTTAACGCGGCGTCATGTTCATGGGTCAAATGCATTGTACATATAATTTGGTATTATAGATCGATGAACCGGTGAATGCAATTAGTTAACAATAGTTAATAAAAGATTGTCTATAGTTAATTTTAAGAATATTGGAAAAAAACATTTGTACAGCGCCCTTGAGGTGATTTTTCACAAAAACGGCGCTATATAAATCATCCAAATATTATTATTATTATTTTATGCCCAATTAATTAAATTAGCCAAAAACATACGACCTGTGTTTCAAAATATGACTGCCTTAGAGCACACTTATTATTTTTATAATATTCATACCCAAAATCCAAAATGGCAGAATTAAATAAAGTGTAAAATATGGAATCTTAAATTGCTTGTCATTTAATATTAATTTTTGAATCGTCTCTTTTTTTAAAAATTAATAATAATTTTTACATAATATATATGTTTTTTATTTAATGATAATATACGCTATCAAAAAAAAGGTTTACTTTAGTTTTGCTATTTGGAAAGCAACAAAAAATATGTATTTTCATGCTGTTCCATTATGAATAAGGTACATAGCAAATTTTGTACCACATAAATCGTGGTAGGTGCATAATGCTATACCTATATGTGTTTATTTTCCTTTCTATGTTTATGCACTTCCATGCCAGAGACACAAATGACAACTTATTCAGTAAAAATGCTGGAATCGAGAATTAATCAATAATTTCGCCTGAACCACACTGTATGCAAGGTTGGATGCGCGGGATTGTAGCTTAACAGTCGAACGAATGTGGTATCTCTATCTCGTTCTAAAATCGCGCATATGAGAGTACTGTCTTTTGATGAAATAGGAATTCCCGCTCACTGGTTATATGGCCTTAACATTTATGGAAACTGGTTCCTTTTGCATATCCAATGCTTTTTTTATTATTTTCCATCGCTGCTTTGTGTTGCCTCTAATCTCATGAAGCTTCTCCTTATAATATGATAGATTAGCCATTCCTATAATTTTAGTACACAAATTTCTATATTTCTTCTGTAATACGCTAATTGTTCAATGTTGTTCGGTTCTTTATGACAATTTTTATGTATTTTGTCACGTTTTATGAGGCAGTTAACAATGCCAGAAGTTATCCATGGTTTTAAACACTTTTTTTAGAATGTATTCTCTTTGTAGATGAGCAATTCTCAATATGCATTTTTAAACAAGTTATGAAATTATCAGTTGCTGTATTAACATCACTTGTAGATAAAACTGTATTCCAGGTTTCCTCTTTCAGTTTTGAATTTAGCAGGTTGTTCGTTATCTACAATTACTTTTAGCTTTATGTCAGATTTTTGTGATTTTATTACTAAAGACTTAAGATATTTTAATATTGTAGCAAAATGATCTGTAACACTGGCCGTGAAGACAGCACTCTAAGGATCCACTTTTGATTTGAGCATAATGTGACCAATGCAACTTTCATTACCTGAACTTACTCTAGTAGGTGAAAAGTGGTTTTAAACCATGGTAAATCATAAGTGAAAGATATTGCTGACACTTTGAATCATTCATATCTAAAATATTTATAACACCAAATAAAATCACTTTGTGGTTATGTGTTAATACAGAACGGAGTAAATCATTTAGATGGTCAAGAAAAGTATCAATGTGTGCTTGAGAAGGAGATATGTAAACTGCTATTACACATACGTCATTAGAAAGTTGTCATTTAAGACAATTAGCATGTGGAATAATTACTTCTTCAACAGACGCTGGGACATCATTACGAGTGTAAACAACAACTCCATCATTTTGTAAGTAATTTTTGTTTATGTTGCGATGAATATCCAGTAATACCTGGGATATTAATGGAATCTTTCAGCCAAGCCTCACTAAATATGATAATACAAAATCTGTGTTGAATTGAGTCGAGAACAGCTACAATATCATCGAAAAAAAAAATTATGCATCTTATATTCATACAGTTTATTGAGAGCTCAGAATGTATCAGAAATTCATTGCATATAATTGGGTCATTTATGGTTGATATTATTTATTTCCACATTATCATTTAATTCTTGATCCAACAAAAAATCCATATTATAAGGATAAAAACGTAAATTAAAATCTAGTCAATCAGACTATTAGCTTTAAATCATTGGCATGTTTTACGAGTATATCTATTATTTTAGAAGATAGGTCAGAGTTTTTTTACCAGGATTTTATTATTTTTGAATCAGATATATAAATATTGGTTTTCTTTAGTTTTTTGCTTCGTTTTCCACAGCAGATCTTTGTAGTATGATGATAAAATTTCGCCAACAAATAAATTCTTCTCTCTTGCAATCATGCAGGAGCTTAAAATTATCTGCGGCGACTCCTGATCTTGAAACTGAACTTTATATCTATAAGCACCTTCCTTTTTCGTGTTTTATGACAACATAAGTATTTTTTTTTCTGTTTCCACATTGATCTGTATCTCCCCCATAACTCTATTTATAGTATCACCACGGGGTTCTTCCCCTGCCCTGACTTAATAAACTAAATTTGCTATAATGTAAAATCAAAACTGTCTCTGCAGATTTAATAGTGTCTGAGAATCAGCTGTCATTTACAGCTATCAAAATGTAACAAAATTTTGACAAATTATGAAAAATTCAGGAAATTTTGACAGACTTGACCTCAGACATTATTAAGCCTATAGATAACGTTTTGATTTCAAATTGTAGAAAATAAACTTAAAAAAAGTATTGAAAGGCCATTGGCGAAAAAGTAGTTCTTCACGGTCAAAATTAAATAAAACTCTACAGCTGTTAAAATTTCCATTCATTTTATCAGCTGGATCTCTGACACTATTAAGTCCTCATAGACCGTTATGAGTTCAATTTTGATCACTTTTCGATTTATTATTAGACCTTTATCACATAGAAAATTAAAAAAAATCGTAACTACCCCATTACTGGACTGACATGCTTCAAATAGTACGTCATCAGTATTTTTGAATGTATTACTGCACGTGTAACCCATTACAGTGACCACACAATGTTACATTTTGCTTTAAAGTTTATTAAATTTGGAAAATATGTTGTTTTAGCAATTTTATCATTATTGGTCAAACAAACTATTGCAGATAACAAAATGTTCAACATATTAGTGGCTTTTTTCTGATTCATGTTTTAGTTAAGTAGATATAATGGTTTTATTAGAACCATACAATTTTATCATTATTGGTCAAACAAACTATTGCAGATAACAAAATGTTCAACATATTAGTGGCTTTTTTCTGATTCATGTTTTAGTTAAGTAGATATAATGGTTTTATTAGAACCATACAAGTTCAATGTTTGGAAGGCAGAGAGGGGAAACAAAGGGGGGAGGAGTGTTTTTCTGCTGTTTGGTATACAATAGTGGATGGCGTTTCAAAATCCAAAAAATTATCAGAATACTCCCGTATCAAAAAACTAGATCTTATTCACTTCCGCCATCTCGGATCATAGGTCAAATTAGATTCCTTGACCATTAATAATAAACTAAAACCATTGATAGGACAGCTATCTAAAAAGACGCCTAATTAATTTCAACCATTTTAGATGATCAAAAATCGGATTCCTTGATCCAAAACGATGAAAATAATTCCCATGTCGAAAAACTATGCTACTAAGTATTATTGAGTACTGAGCAGGTGGTCCGTGTTACCCAATCCTACAACATTTCCGACGCAAAAATATAGGATTATGCTGTAAAGAAATAAATACATAAATAGTAACAAAAAAAAAAGTTTGTAAAAGGTAGGCACTATGTATAGATTGTGCAGGTGCTGTCAATTATTAATATTTTACGTAGGTACTAAAAAAAAACAATGTATTTATTTAATCATTGAAGAAGATAGTATTAACACATCCCAAATGAACCATGAATCTGAAAAAACAATAGAAAAATAAAAAGATTTCAGTCGCATCTGTGACTCGAACCCAGGACCTCTACCTATCCGGGGTAACCGCTTAACCAACTTAGCTAATGAGACCAGTTCAATTTACGCCTTCTACACCGATATCATACTTCAAGTTCAAGACGTGTTAATATGATTCTCCATTTTTAAAATCCCATATTATTGGCTGCTATCCTTATGATGATTGCAAAGTTTCTACCCAAACTCAATTGCAATCCTGGGTTCGAGTCCCAGATGTGACTGAAATCTGTTTATTTTTCTGTTGTTTTTTCGGATTCATGGTTCATTTGGGATGTGTTAATACTATCTTCTTCAATGATTAAATATTACAAAAGCTTCTTACGCTTTTTAAGGTAATTTTATAGATATTTTCGAGTCCTAAAATTAATTTTCTGAATACTTTCCAGTCCTAAAAATTATAAGCATTTCAATAAATACCAACTCTTCTTGTGCCACCAATTTTCTAATAAATGTAACATCAATAGAAAAGGAGCAACAAATAACCATGTAAAACTATCATCTCTATAAATAAATTTTCTAATAAAACTGTGTTCATCTGAAGCGACCTGCCAGGTAAGTATGTTTTTCTGTATCTGTTTGTACATAATTAGTTAAGAAATATTTGTACAGCACCCTCGAGGTGATTTTTCACAAAAACAGCGCTATACAAATCATCCAATTATTATTATTATTATTACAGTGGGGTTTACAAACTTCAATAAATTATAAAAAAATAAAATTGAATGTATTTATTACTTATCAAATGTCTGCATATTTTCATTAGTTACTCTATCCTTGCAGTCGGCGGTGTCACCAATGTAAATTTTGTGAATATTAAAAAAACAGGGAATTTAACACAAGTTTGTTCGTTCACTTGTTCCTCCTTTTTCCGATTGCAAATTTATGTGTGTCAAGCTTCCATTCATTTATTTTTATACATCAAATTAACAAAAACTTTATAAAACAAATATTTTATTGTTTCATAGTTTATCAACATGCTGAAACTTTATTCCACTCCGGCGTGGTCTAATTATCTAAATATCCCTATTTCCCCCAAGCAAGTCGCGAATGTGCAGCCAGATCGCGATGGTCCATGGTTTTAAGTTTGGCGCCTAAAATATCTAACGGTGGTGAATATGCAGTCTTATACTGGACCCTTAACTTGGATTAATAACATTATGTTCATTGCTTTTTATTGATTTGAACACAATATCAAGACTTGAAATCGAAAGATTGAAATGAAGTGTTGAAATCAGCGCCGGATCTGCCATACGTTCATACTGTGCAAAACACATAGGCGCAATCTCTAAAAGTGCAGTGAAAATAAATATTGTATTTAAATTTACTTCAAATATTCCCAAAATCATGTAAAAATTACCCATAATGTGGGATAATTACAATGCTATATTTTCCCTGGCAACATTTGAACGCGTCACTAGAGGCGCCGAACTATGCTTACGACGTTGGCTAGTGCAGCATGGACTTATGCACGGCAATTTCTTATGATTCGTATGAACATGAATTGCGTGAGAGTCTGTTTTTCTATGAGTGTATTACAACATATTGAGTTTACTTCCAGCAAACGAACCAATTAAATCATTGGATCTTGCGCATCTAGTATGCACACTGCACCTGACACTCATTATTTGAAATGCCCGTATGGCGTATCCAACTTTGTCACATCTGCATATTCACCTCTAAATAAAGTAAAGTGCTTTATGAAAACAATTCCTGAAGTAAAGTTTGATGGTGCTAGTCACTATTCATTGAAAATAGAAATGAAACGAGCACTTCGATGCCATGATACAGTGCCAGAAGCGTACCAGATCACTAGATACAGTAAAAAATGTAAGGAATCTGTGAGTCCTGATTCATAGAGCATTTTCAAACAAAATTACATTACACAAATGTCTCGTCTAATTTTGAGTAATCATGTGTTTTTTTCTTCTTTTAATTACTAAATGTATGTTTCTAATAATGTCTGTTTATAATTTATTCTTTATATATTTGTTTAAGTTCTGATTGATAATTTGTAGTTGGCTACTATGAAAAAGAGGGGATCAGAATGACAAACTACTTCCAAGAAAACATTAAACTGTTTTGGAAGGAGGTCAAAGGTCCCGGAATGGTCAGAAAAGCGGATGCATGAAAGTGGTAAAATCGAAGATGGATTGACGAATGAGAAAGAAAAAAAAGAGAGATGAATGAAATATTTTGAAGAGGTCTTCTAAAGCAACCCGAGTGATAGTGATTCCAGTGGCAAATCAGGTATGAATGATGATGGGGTGAATGTTACAATCAGAATGGATGAAATAAAAAGATTGATATGTATGAAGAATGAGGCTGTTAGTTTCAACAATATTGCTGTTAAATACTTTAAAGAAGATACATATAATTCTCACATTGTTATGCAAACTTTTTAACCGGTGTTTAGAGAAGGGTTTCACGCCATTATATTAGAGGGCTGTGATCATGCCTCTATACAAAGGTAAAGGGTCAACTTATGGCATGTGGAAACCACAGGGCTATTAGCCTGCTAAGTTCAGTTGGAAAGCTGTATGGTAGGATATTTATTGAAAGGGTACGAAAAGAAACAAAGGCCAAAATATGGAATGTGCAAGGTGCTTTCATGAGTGTATGGGTCAGATCTTCTCATTGCGTATGCCATTAAAAAAATAGGTCCATAAATGCACAACGTACACATTAGACATGGGCAGATTTATTCGCAGTAGTGAATGGATTCAGTCTGATTCACCTAGTCTTGTGAATTTCTTCATTTAATTAATTTCTTTAATTCATAAATAAATATAGTCAAACATGGTTAAAATCATCATGGCCATAGCAAGTTCACGGCTATAATGAGCATTTACCCAATGATATTTTAGTTCAGGCTTATTTTTATACAATTTTCTGATGGATTAATATTTTTATGGTGCTACCTGTATAAGTTTGCGAGTTATGTGAAACATTCCTATCCATCAGGCACTATGTAAAATTATCATATAAAATCTGTGAAAGTCAAGCGAAAATTGGATTTCGAAATTTTGTTCCCTTTTTACATCTTCTGTATTACTACTTATCGTCAATTTTGTTTTAAAAACCAATAAATATGTACGAATACCTACATCCCCACATGAATGAAATTGGGCGTTGCAATTATGTTCACTTTTTACATCTTCCTTTGTATTACTACTTAAAATTTTTTTTAAAACTAATAAAAATGTACGAATACCTACATCCCTACATGGGGTAAGTTTAAGACAGTGATGCAGAATATTTTTAGCAGAGGGGCCATTTTACCTAATTATCAAAAGCGGTTTGCGACTCACAATTTGATTTTTTGAGTGAGAAGGGGGCTGATGGTGAAATTCAAAATTTCACATTTCTGGGGATTTTTTGATTGTCGTGTGGTGCAAACCGATTCTTTAAATTTTGTTCCACTTAGGACATACGGTATGAATTAATAAAAACTCTATAAAAAATTGTTCTCAGCCAGGATTTTCAAGAATTACGGCAGACATTCTTTTTTATATAAAGCTAGGTGGGCCGTACTAAATTCGCCCGCAGGTCGTACGAATTGGGCCGGGGGTTGTGCATCACTGTTTTATGACAATAAAAATCGCACAAGCAAGTGATTTATGACAAGAGATATTTTTTATAAGCCCCGAACCGGGTGACAAGAGTTACAATGCGTTGAGTGTTTGAAGAAGAAATTTAAAAACATGAAAGCATTAGGTCGATGCATAAAAGCGAAATCTTTAAATGACTATTAACTTTATTGACAAACGTGTGAACTTTTGTAATATGCACGTATATATTTTTCAGAGCAATATTTTGAAATGATATTATACAATGGTATTGATAGTAGAGGTAGGTAAGTGGGTACATACATTTTTTTAAGCCTTTTAGATATAACGAGTAACGTATTGTATTGTATTGTAGAAGAGGTTACAAGTCACTCCAAGGGTGCTGTGCTTAGCAAAGCTAAAATAATACTAAAAAACTATAACTAGATAAAATTATCGTAAACCCTTACCACTCCATTATTTTTTTATATTTATTGTCAGCCAACTCTAATTTAAATAATGTCAAAATATTAATTTATTGATAGGCAGTTACAAAAAGGTTATTTTATAGTAAAACAAAAACGTAAAGCAGTCAAAATCTCATTAAAACGTGAATTTAAATGTTTTTTATTGAATAATCACAAGAAACGTCATGTGTCAAGTTTTGCGCGCGAAAATACACCGCGCGGGCACATCTTATCTTGTCGGCCGACAACTGAGTTGTAGCGTACAAATATTGATGTCGGCTGGCACCCAACAAAGGAGTGGTAAGGGTTAAAAAAAACTTAAACACTCCCGATCAAACTTAAACATAAATACTAATAAAACTATTTATATTTATAGGCCTTATGAAATATGATCGATAGTAATTCGTATTTAGGTATTCGATTTTATATAAGTTATTATGTAATACATCCATTAAAAGAAAATGGAATCTTCTAACATATAAATTTCGAGTATACATGTATGTTTCATTATTATACATTATCTCAGTGCTGGAATGGATTACGGGGTCGAATTAAAGACAGTAAAATGTAGTTTTTTAACAGTAACAATGTGGTATACTGACCTCCGAGGTCACCGGAGGGAGCAAAAGGTAAAGAACATTCGACGTCAATTACACAACGTTAAAATTTCAAGCTCGGTGCTATGAGCTCGAACACCCCGTTGCTATTTTGTTTTATTCTATGATCCAAGTTCCAAACAATATGTTGAATTTTATAAAAAAAAAAAAATTCTGGACAGCTTATTCATACTTGGAGCAAGTGGATGAGTTTGTGTATTTGGAAAGTATGTTTACGAGAGATGAGGTAGGTGTAGAGGTAGGGGTAGGGGTAGGGGTATGGTAGGGGTAGCTGTAGAGGTAGCTGTAGGGGTAGTTATACTAATGTTGATTCTTAACAATTATATTATTTCCACCTAAAAATTACAACCAGTTTACTAGAATTCATAACCTCATACTCCAAACCATTCATGACCCGAGCAAGGTCAGGTAATAGTTAGTAATAAATATTTTTGAAAATTAAAAACTACATAGTCTTATTGGTGAGAGTAGGTATGAATGTTTTTGGTGGGGGGGGGGGCGAATTCGGTGTTTAGTGTACCGATTGCTAGATGTTGTGGAACCGGCCCTGGCTGGAAGGGCTAGAATATCTTGACAATAGAATTACGGAGAAAGGTGAAGTTGTAGAATAGCTGTGTGTAGGTAAATTAATGTTACCTTCTCCCTGCGTAGCTGCTCCAGGTTGGTCTGTTTGGCCAAAGTTTCTGCCTCCAGCTTCTCTATTTTCCTCATCAATTTGTTCACAAGGCACTCTTGCTCTTGCTCCAATGTCTGCTCCAGCCGGCACTTCTCTTGGCGCAGCTGTAAACCAATTAATTTAAGAATTATGTGGGACCAATAATTGAAACAAGACATGGAAGTTTCACATTCAACTGATTGGATAAACATACTTTAATACAGCACAATAAACTGTTCTCTGGAAAGAATGTCATCAGAATATTTTGTTTGGAAGGCGCTTCTTACAAATCTAAATCCTGTTCATAGAATATTAGGCAGCTGCCAAAAAAACATTCCACATAAAGAGTAATCATGAAAACAATTATAAATTTTCAAACCTGGTTAAGTTTCCGTGACAAATCATTGGTTAGACATTCTTCTTCCCTTTCATAATGATGAGCGAGAGTTTCCTTTTCTTGTTTCAACGCTTGGATTTTCTTCAAAAGCGTGTTTGAAATATATTCCTCCTCCTGTTCTGCTTTAGCTTGCTACAAATGGTAAACGTATCATTAACTTTGTTCATAGTCTATAGTCACTATAGCGTCACCACCGACAAATTACACATGATGAAATCTGAGTACCCACAACTTCTAAGTAATACATCACTATTTGTACAAAATAATATTAACACTTTGTAGTGATGGAGTGGGTAGTAGTCTCAATAATAAAATTATAATTAATTAAGCATTTCCACAATATTAAAAAACAATTCATAGGTCTTAGGAAAATATATACATATTAGGTAAAAGGGATGGAAATATGTTTGAAAAGAGACAAATTTAAAATTTCAATATAATATAACAACACACTTACGATACTGACTGATGCCTGCCTCAGCGTTCGGTTTTCTTCTTGTAAAGATTTAACTCTAATCTTGTATGTTTCTAGTTCTACCTTCAACACCCTGTATTTACAATTAATAAAACAAACAATTAGTTACAACATTATTATTGTACAATATAACAGCAAAAAATTTTGAAAATAGATCCAATGTGGAATATCCAGCACATTTCCAATAGGAAGTTCAGTAATAGAATGTAAGAAAGCTACAGTTACCTATTTTGCTGTTGAAGCGAGTCTATCCTCTTCTGAAGCTGGTCCCTTGAGACGGGACTGGGCGGAAGCATGATGGCTCCTCCTTCCAGGGAGTTAGAGTCACTTTCAGATGCAGAATCTGCCATCTTACTAGGGTCTAAAAGAAACACTACAATTAGATTCTAGCAGAAAAAACAAAGGAATGAGTAACGAGGCTGGGAATATACGGGCAGTATTTTGCTACTGCTGCCGACAGTCGTATCTCGGCAAATTTTAATATTTCATACAAAAATTGTACTGAGTGCACACACAGCAACACACTGCTGCATGTACAAAAACAAACAGCTGCTTTTGCATGAAAAATGAGATGCGACCGCCGGCAACAGCAGCAAAATGCTGCCTGTGTATTCCCAACCTAAGAGGACTTTATTTGAGCCCTTGCCCGCAATGGTGTGTGGTCCATAAAGGCTGAAAAGCTGTGTCTACCCTAAGAGAAACGAACAAAGTAAAAAAATAATAATAAAATACATAATATTAAGGCTATGTTACCGCACAACGCCACACGGCAGCTGTTTTTGGTGAAGTTTTTAGATAATTTGTAGGTTGTTTTCACAAAATAAAATTATAATAAAATACATAATATTAAGGCTATGTTACCGCACAACGCCGCACGGCAGCTGTTTTTGGTGAAGTGTTTAGATAATTTGTAGGTTGTTTATCACAAAATAAAATTATGTTTCAAACAAACAATATCTTCTTCTCAAGCTACATAAACGAACACATGTTAAAATTATTTTTATAAACAATAATTATTAGTCTGAAAAAAAAAAAAAAAAACTTTAGTTTATCAATTAATAAAAAATATTTGACAAGTCAAAGCATTTTTCACCAATAAAATGTAGACATAATTTGTCTCGACGCCATCTATTGAGGGATTTAGCCGTTACAAGCCTTTCTCATACTAATAAAGTTGGTTGTTTACAGGTGAAATATAATAAAAACAGTAATTATTGAATGAAACACTAGTATATATTGATTAACTTGGCGGGTTTGCGATAAGCCGACGTAACTCAACGGTAGAGCATCTGACCGGCAATCAGAAGAGTGCAGGTTCGAGTCCTGTCGGCGACATTTATCTTTTCTCGGAAGGTTTTTTCAATTTGGATGAGTGTTTCAGGCTAATAATTACTGTTTATAAAATAATTGTTACCCTTTGCGCTATGCACAAAAATCTTGTCTTAAAAACTTTAGTTTATCGATTAATAAAAAACATGTTAAAATGTTTAAAACAATTGAGCAAAAAAATATTTACAGAACCTCTAACAATAGTTTAAAGTTCGTCTCTATCCTTTAATTCTAAATACAGGAGAATTATAAAAATGCTCATTGTTACAACATCAACGATGTTTAAATCCCAACCTACCCAGATTACTTAATTCTAAATACAGGAGAATTATAAAAATGCCCATTGTTACAACATCAACGATGTTTAAATCCCAACCTACCCAGATTACTTAATTCTAAATACAGGAGAATTATAAAAATGCTCATTGTTACAACATCAACGATGTCTAAATCCCAACCTACCCAGATTACTTAATTCTAAATACAGGAGAATTATAAAAATGCCCATTGTTACAACATCAACGATGTCTAAATCCCAACCTACCAAGATTATTTAAAAAAAACCACTAAAACATTCATTAAATAAATAAAACAACGCTTTTTTAAATATTACGACAATTATTATGGTCTCTCAGTGCCAAGCGATTATACACCGTAATATGTTAGTATACCATAGACAGAAAGCATCAAAATTAAGCAAGCGCCTTTGAGGTGATTTTCTCACGAAAACGGCGCTATAAAAATAATCCATTTATTATAAAATAATGGAGCTGCTTGCATTATATCGAATCAGTATGAGTGTTGGCTTTGATGCGTTAAGACGTCGATTTTTTTCACAGAAAAGTTTCGTAAACATGTAGGCACATCAGAAAAAAGGTCATACTAACGGTAGATCATTATGTTTTCATGCATCATTGCAGAAGCAAGTAGATTTTTTACGAAAGCCGCCAGCTCAGCGTCTGGTTCCTATAGCCAGCGATCTAGAATATAACAGGGTTCACCTTCGCTATAATCTTTTTCCTACGGGCGTTTTATACAATACATTTTTGTCAGATACAGATTCCTTTCAGGTCGTCTTTCTATATAGTTTTGGTATGGAAAATAGGACTTGTTCTATTTGTATTGCAAATTTTATTTTACACTTCGATATATCTAGGTATCTAAATACTGAAAAGTATGATAATGTTGTCACAGTAATTTTTTTATTTCTTTTTGGAATAAATTGTTTTTGGAAGCGAAACGGGGAATAAATTGTTTTTAAAAATAACAATTTTAAAGTGATATTTGGAAAACCATGTAAAAACTGGCATGCCGCTTGATGCAGTCATAACTAAAATTTGTAAATTTCTCAATCGGTCAACTGCCATAGTATGTGACGAATTGCCCTTCTCTCATTTGTCGATTTGGATTAAATCTGAATAACTTTAGTTTGCACTAACACTTATTTTTAATTTGCGTTTTTTAGTAGATTTAATGATATCAGGATTTTCATTCCTAAAAAATATACATTTAAAAAAATTCATTGAAAAATTAGGTTTTCATTTTCTCAAAATACTGGAAAAAGTTCGCTTTGGAAATATACTCGCACATGTGTATATATATGAAATCGTTGGAAATATACTCGCACATGTGTATATATATGAAATCGTTGGTATGAAAATAATGATCGTGTAAAGCAAATATTTTCATTGTGGATCCCGAGAAGGTTTCCATGTTGGTATCGGTATGGAAATAAGTATCGTGCAAAGTTAGCTCTAGTTTTGATGATCTAACCAATTCAAAGAAATAATTGTTGAAGGGTTTAAAAGCTCAATAGCTACATAGCTACATAAGGATTAATATATTCCAAGTTAATAGCAGATGGCGATTGTAGTACGTATAAGAAAATTTTAGATACTCGACTTTATTCCAATATAACCGTAGAGAAAATCGAATGTCAGAATCACCTTTTACGCAATTATATAACTAAAGTTAATTTACTTTCAACAGATACCCAGTACCCCATACGGTTACGCAAAATTATTAGTGAAAGATTACTCCGTTTGCGTAGATCCATCACATCTGCTCTAAATACAGGATTTCAGAAAATTGTTTGATTGAAACCAAAATCTGGAATTTTTATAAAGATATTCTGAATATCATTTTACACATATGTTACTTTGGGATGACAAGTTCTGAGAAGAACTTTTATATGGATTGCATTCTTCCCGAGCTTATCGGTTCCTCGAGTAACAACGTCTATAAATGTTCGTGATGGTTTTTTTAAATTTTATTTATGGAGAAAATACAGATACAGACTAATATCAAAACAATATAGAAATATCTGGAGAACTCGCCTGCATCCCAGCTATTTCTCACTGATTAATATGATAAAGATAAATAAAAAAAATATATTTAAAACAATATTTAGACAAGTTAAGAAATTTAAGATTGTATTACACAGAAAAAAAAATGAAAAAAGTGCACAATTTATAAATAGATACAGAAGGTAAATAAACTTTACAAATAATACTTTCAAGAATGTAAAGGGAAAAAAATAATGATTAAATTTAAAACATTGTTATACTAAGAAAACAATAAAAAAAACTCCATAATGTCCAAAGACTGTTCGTTGAAGTTTCATTGTTTAATATTATTATACGAAAACAGCTTTCAATTCTCTCTTAAAAGCACTGCACGTATCAAAGAATATGTCGGAATCCATCAGTTTGATTTTGATTGAATAACTGGCACATTCTTCTGATTGGATCCCTGACACCAGCATTTGTGCGCGTCCGGCTAATGTGGAATAAGTGGTTAAACCTAGTTGTTCTGGGTGGTATTTTTAAGTTTATTGTAGGACAGTCGATAATGTTATTGCACACTTTATATAGGGTCATGAGATCAAGGTGTGTTTGCCGGTTAGAGAGGGTGGAGACATTATATATAGAGAGCGTATGTACCTATCCCCGTTTAGATGTGCTCATTCTGTAATTAAGGCAATTCAGAAATTTTCTTTAAATACTTTCAATTTCGTCCTTGTTCATATATCTTAGATGCGATATTGTATAAAGAACGTCAATTAGCATCATAAGCGTCGCTTAGATTTCAACGGAATGTTAGTTGAGGAAAAACGCCTGATAAATAAACGACATTGTTACGTGCTATGAAGTGAAAAATGTTTCCATTTTTATATTTAAATCATTTTTGAATTCTTCTCTGATGACTGTTGCTTTAATTTTTGTTGTTGAATCTGGTACTTTTTACATTATACTGATATTTGTTACCTTTTCATAAATACCATTTTATAAAGAATAATAATAAATAATATTGAAAATGACTGATATTTTATTTATCTTGCCAAGCGCACTTGAAGTGAAATAACACAAAACTGTGCTATATAAATGCTTTGTTATTATTATTATAATATATTCACATGAAGTAGATAGCAATATTATTATATTATTTAATTTTATATTAGGTTAGCTTATTTAGTGTAAAGCGCATTTGAGGTAAACCTTTACAAAACTGCGTTATAAATAAAAATTATTGGTTTACTTCTATAGCACCATTTTTGTGGGAAAATCACCTCAAGGACGGTTAGTTATATAAATGAACTGCTGTTATTATTATTATGATCACACATTAAAGAATAACACAACGAGTCGTAAGCTATTACCTACCGTCTAGGAGTGTCTAGTTGATTGTATCGGATAATTTATCACCCAAGTTTGATCAAAATCTGGTAAAAATCATTAAGACACGTCCCTCTTTTATGATATTTCTGTCGAAATTTTCTTACAACGTGTGCAATCAACTTCAGAAACATAGTTAACATGATGCGCGTTACCAAGCATTTCATGTTCAAACTTTTCCATTTTTGATTGAAGGGCGATTCATCGATTATGTTCGGTTAATAACGAACGAACATAAAACATGGTTATTCGGTCTTTTCTATCACTGGAGGGTACCACCTAAAGCATTTCATCGCTGCTCGGGCGGCCGATACGATATGTTCTGCAATGCCCCATTGTTACTTACCTCATTCCTTCCACCCCCGAAATTTTATGCTAGTCCTCGGGAATTGGCCTCCATAATTGATAATTGAAAATATGCCAAGTTTCTGATCAAAATATATTTTTCCATGAATTTGGAAAGGAACATGTTAGCCCATATTTTTAGTTATCCATAACAATCAGCAGGAGATAAAAAATAGCAATTTTAATAGGTATTCAATGAAAAACTACGCACAGTCTACCTTTGGTCATAGAGCGATGCACGCCACTGCTTGCCCGGAATCCAAAAATGCACATATTCTAAGAAAAATAACTTTCAGTAGCTACAAGAACCATATTTCACAAACCAACAATTTTAAAATATCATCACAACCAAGAAGGTTTTTCATTGTCATAACACCTATATCTAAAAATATCCAAAGAAATTCTATCTAATATCATGAAAAAGTAAAATGTGATTTTTTGTTTAAAGTTTTTCATACAAAGATGAAGGTACATTTTGTAGGTGTTCTACAAATAAAGTTGTTCTAAGGTTTGTTTTGAGTTTGATTTTCATTACATTTACAAGTGCAAAAATATGGATTTTCTAATACAAAGAAGAATGAACTTAAAAAATAAACTAAAACATTTGTATCGAATTCAATGGTAAATAATGGTAACGTAACATGGTTATGTGTGTTCATTTGACACACCTTGTGCCAAGTTGCAACATAACACACTGCAATATAAACTAAGTTGATCTGATATTTATATAAATTTGTGGATAAGTTCTAAGAAGAAAATAATATTAATTATTAAAGATTATAATATTAACAATATATTATTATTAATAATATGTTAATATTATTTTCTTCAATGATTAAATATTACTATGAGGTTTTTGAAATCTCAATAAAAATAATAAATAATTAAAAATTGAAGATATTTCCTTGTTTATAATCAACATCACACTTGGAACTTACCTGTATTATTATTATTAATAAGAAATCAATTTTAATATTAGGCTTCAAAATCCTTTTTGTTATACATACAGAAACTGGGTTGATCCTATGACTGATGATAACATGATTTTAATCGAAGCTCACAGTTACAGATTTCATCTAAATTAATTCACTATAATTTTTTGTTTTATCCGCTTTAATGCCTACTAATTTTATTGCTAGAAATTGTGTACAAAAAACCAACATTATTAAAATGAGCTAAGCAAATCAATGTCCATGGGTAAACTGAATATTTCACTCCTTGCCACACATCTGAGGCCTACTAGTATCATGTAAGATTCACTTTATAATTCTGGAGAACACACTGTAGACTGTTCATGGCAAGGACCACTGAGCTCTCTGAGCAGGCGGGCAGAACAGGCAATGTACTGAGCCCATTCCCTTTATATGGGAAAGAATGAATCAAAATATGAATACCGTTTAGAAGCATTCACAATAGGGTTTTTGTTGTCGACAATAGCAATCACATCACATTTTATGTGCATTTCCCAAGTTGATAAAAAGCATTAAAGCTGCAGTAAATGCAAATTAATAAGGGAAGAGGTACTCGTCAACTAATGCAACCATGGAAATGGATACAAACAACTAAATAAAATTGTGCCAACTTTTTACTCACGTAACCTAAAAAATGTCATCGATGACATCCTTGATGAAAGAGTTAAGTTTTAAGTATGTAACTACCTCCCTTTAAGAAGGAAAAAACAGGTTATGTGTAATACAAAATGTTATTTCATTGTTCCAAAAAAGAAAAACTTACCAGGTTGGACAGTATTTACATCCATTATTTCGATATTAGCAGGAACAATTTTTTGACATTTATACCACCCCGGTGCAATAAATATTCTATCCACTCACGGGTGAAACCAAATAGCACGTACTTCGTTTTACAGTGAGTATTTGAATTAAAAATTCTAACAATGGCTTAATTATTGACGGTTTATCTAAAATCGCAATAAGAAAAAATGGACTACCGCGTAGACATTTAAAAAAAATTTAATGGACCGTCTTCGCTATGACCATGTTATGTATTTTTCTTGTGCCCTGCAGAAGCAAAACTCTAACGTTTCTACACCCGCATTGTCTATGAACAGTGTCAGAAATCTGAAGTTAAATTTCCGAAGGTTTTTTAATTTCCTAAAAAATTTCCTAACGGATCGTTCGCCTGCGTTCCACTCAAACCAAACATGTTGGTTTATAAATCCATAGATATTCAGCCGCACCCGTTTGTGTAAGAGCAAGAGAGATAGGCGAAACATTACCCGCTGAATTTTAAACTACGCTTAATTATGGCGGGAAATTCAAAAATTTTCAAGGTCAATTTGAACGGATATAAGTGAGGTTATGTTAAAAAGAAATATTTTATCTAATATATAATATATTTGTCTAATAGTTTAAGCAAAAGAGAATGAAAAAATTACTGTTGCAGATTATTGTTTGAACGCGTTACTTTGGATGATTGAGGAGTAATATAAAGGGTAATTGTACATGTGCGAACATAACATTTTTTCGATTTAACGGATTGTTGACATATAACATGTCATAACAAATCCCACGTGACTCAACATAACCTCAATATTATGACAGTTCAAATAACAACATAACCTAAAAGCAAAATATTAACACTTTGCAAACCTGACATAAGTAATAATGAATTATTTCTTCAAATGATGTAAAATAACTTTGTGGGGTCACATTTATTAAATCAGTAATAATTACTTTATTTAAAAGCACTGAATTTAACATGTCAATATCTACATGCTTCAGGAGTAAAGCTCCCCTCTTCAGGATAAACAATTTACCTATTAATTTAATAACAATTAATTAATCAGTCAAAATCATGCGACTGGTTACAGCACCATTGAGGTGATTTTTCACAAAACGGCGCTATACAAATCATCAAAATATTATTATATGGGTTTTTGTAATGCTTTTTTTTTTTTAAATAAATTCACTTGGATAAACACCACTTATTTGAGTATTTTTCCTACCAGTTTCTCAGCATTTTCATCTAAAAGTGTGAACAATCTTCATTTTTATCTTATGTTTAATAATCTAGATTGGTATGATGCTATGGATAGATTTATTATTTATTTATTTTGGATGCTGCTATTCCGTAGACAGAACAAATTAATGTGAAAACTTTTTTTGTTCCATCATATTTGACTAACAGTCTCTCTCATTGATTGACATGTATGGTTGGTTGTACGTACCTAACTTTTTAGCAAAATATTTAGAAAATAATTTCTAACTTTTTCGAAGGCGAAACGGCTGTCACAAAAACAAAACAAAAAACCAAGGAATTAAGTAAAACAGATAAGTTTTGGAAATTTGATTTTATAATTACGAAGTTCCCAATTAAACCCGAAACAGACTGCATTTTTTTATTTTGTGAAAATTAATGTTTTTACCTTTCTGTTTTTAATGTGTGTTAAACTAAAGCCTAAAGCACATTGCAGTAATGTAACTCACGACTTTTGGTACAAAAGCACCGCATATTTGGTGGTTTGAAATCTGAAACCAGTTACACTTTCTGTAAAGTTGGAGCTGCAGTAAAATTTGTAATAGATGAGCATGCATGCACTTCCAGCAGTTAAGCTACAGCATCTTGCCAGTGCCTGTACCGTTTGCAATGACACTGGCTTTTTTCAGAATATAGATTTCTTGAAATGATTTTTATGAACCTCTTAATTTGAAGCGATTCTTATTTCTTCCCCTGTTAAATAAAAATTATTTAGAAATCCCCACCACCGTCACAGAGTTAGTAAAACTTATTGATATTCATGGAATATACCACTTGGCAGGCAAAACTGTTAAATTCATAGTTGTTTCAGCAAATGCTGTCTTTAAGATCCGACGCAGTGGTTAGTTAGTATTTAGTTGTCAGCGTGTGAAATCAATATATTCGCAGCCAAATAAGTAGTGTGCGCCGAATTCTAAAATCTACGTCTTAAAAATATGATTGTGGGAACATAATAAATACAAAGTAGTCATATTTTATTAATAATTGCATTTAATATACATTAGGCATACATATTTATTTACATGTTATAACCTAATGGATCTAATTACAATCAAACAATTCTGTAGTCACATTCCCACAAGAGTAAAAAAGCAGCATCTTTTTTGGAAAAAGACTGCGGGCTGCCTTTTTGCTATTGTGAGTAAAAATTTCCCCTCAAAAGATTCCAGTCTACTTCTTTACTCCTGTCTGAATGTGACTTTAAATATTCTACAATTACTTAACAGGGATATCAAACCCCAATAAGAAAATGATATTAAAGAAAAATTAAATAAGGATAAATAAAAACTCCAGTTCCAAATTTACTGAATACTGTTGTCTTACAATAATTTATTATATCATTCGAGTCATATCATGTTCAAAATAGCAGATTGAGAATTCGAATAATATGGAACCAAAGAATATACAGTGAAACCCACTTGAAGTTTTCATGCATAACTTTTGTTTTTTAGGTCATTTGAAGCATGAAATAATAAAAATTGGCCTAATTTATCTCACATAAAAAGTTTTTTTTCCAGCCCCTTGGAAAACCTTAAAAAATAGTTTCACTGTACCATGTATTGTTAAGTTCAGAATTAACTTTGGGTATATTATGTAGTTAAACGTAAGACACTTAACTAATTTATGAATATCAACTTCTGTATTTCATTTATTCATAGATCTTTTCAAGCATCCTACAAGAAAATTGAAATGATTGTTATAGGTATTGTTATCTAAGCAGCACGTGACTTACCATTTTTGACCATATTAGAATGAGAAGTAACAAAAAATCTTTATGCATCTACCAGCACCACATTGAGTTTCATACGAATCCTGCGAGAGGTTATATTAAAACCATGTCAATCTCTTATAGAAAACGACAACATGGAAAAGTGATTTAAACCATAGCAATACAACTAAAACAGACCAAGTTTGTAAATGTGATGTTGTTGATGATTGCTTTTAATGTAAATGCTTTAGTTAACATTTTTTATTAAATGAAGTAAAACTGCAACAAAAATGGTATCTATCTCTTCTATAAAACCAAAAAGGGTAACTTTACCACTTAGAAAACATTAAATCACTTGAAGTAAATACGCAGTTAATTTTTCAGTACAAATTCTTATGATTTATAAATAAATGTAGGTACGTATCGCCAACTAGGTGTGTGGCGAACTGACCAGTGGCCAGCGTTGGGATGCAATAATGAGTACCTTGATGGTTAAAGAAAACATCATTGTAATGGTCAAAGGCATAATATTATTTACATAAGTCATTTCAGTAAAAATTAACAGACCGACACAATATTATTGCATCAATGTAAAATATGTGGAAAGGATTTTTTGTTTTTGTATTAGAATGTATTAGAAATTATTTAACCCACCAGAATGTGTGAAATTGTATAAAATATAATTTGCAAGTCAGTTGAATTCACTTAATTTTAATCTCTTGCTTTCTATAGCACCACTGTCAGTTTTAACAATTCGCCTAGTTTTGAGAGGATTTATATCACTTTTGGGTGTATCTGTACAACTATCACCGCTTTGTTTAACAGTTACATTGAGACACTTCTGTCCCTTATCATTGTTCATTTTGTTATTGATTAGAGAGTTTTGAATATCATTCACTAGATCACTATGCTTCATGTTGAGGCGGAGCTCCCCGGATCCGGAATCGGTGGGCAAGCGCAGCGTGCGCAGTGTCGCGGAGACGGTGTCACTGGACACAGATATGGAACGCAGGGTCATCACACCCATTGCGCTGCTGCTGCTGCTGTCCTTGCCCTTGCTGGACTGCAAGCCTGATAGGGGGACAGATTCTCCCGATTCGCTGGACTGAGGTTCACTTGACTCTCCATTTTCTGCTTCGCTTGTTTCTGTAAGCTTACCTGAAAGATCAAAATTATCTCATTTATAATAAATAATACACCACAGAACTGGGGGGGGTGTCACGATGCCAAAAACACATTATATTGTTATAGATAAATAGAAGGTAAGTACACTAAGAGATAGTAAATAGTTAGTTCTAGATATTTTTTATTACAATATTTAATATCAGGGCGCTTAAAATTCCTTTTGTGATATTCTAAGTTTATCAGTTATGTAGCTTTTTTAAACCAATTGTAAAAAAATAAGTTATAATTATTATATTCAGTAATCACCAAATCTCTACAGTTAATGCTATAATAAACATACCATTTAGGGTTGGGAAGGGAATCTCAGGAAGAAAGTCTATTTCAGCATTACGCTGTTGCATAAGTCTTTTCAATAAATTAGATATTTCTTCACGCTTTCTTGTGACCACTATTTCCTCAAACCAATTGACCAATTGTTTTATAGGGAGATGGTAGTCTACGACAGGTTGCTAAAATAATACAAGGGTATTAATATCTGCATTTCTCAATTCTAAATTATTCTTTTTTTTATTATGTACACATGCATGTAAAATGAAATGTTAATTACCCTGAAGAAGTGTTCTACATATTGCAGTAGATAAAGACCACAGTCAGTAAAATTGTTCTGTTGAGGTATCTTCGGACAAGAACCCTTGATGTTATCCTTGGTAAAGGTTTTTTCTGTAGAAACCTAAAAGAATTTAAAAAATCATTATTATTATTGGTAACTATCAGAAACTTATCACTGTAAAATTGCAAAAAATCAGCAGGACGGAGCATTAATAATATATGTATTCAATGTTTCTTTTATACATATATTTGTTCACCTACAAACAGGTCACCTGTTACATTTAGTTATGTTAACACAACTAACAACCATCTTAAATAAAGAAGTAAAATGAATTAATTACCTTTGCGTGATATTCACAAGTGAGGTAATCCCTTAGAGTTGCAACAACTCGGGATCTGGAGGCTCCGGCCAGGGAGTCAAATATTAAAATACACGGCCTGAAACAAATAAAGTAAATGTACTAAATCTGTACATACTAATAATTAGTTCATTTGTTTAGCACCAATTTTATAAAACATTATCTCAAGGATGAAAGTACAAATAGAAATAGAGGAGGCTACACAGACAAGAAGGTGAAGAAGAGTGAGAAGGGAATGCTTACTGTTTAATTGCTTCATCTTTAGGCTTTTCATTATTTTCAATAGGTTTCCTATCTGAAGTGCTAGACTTGGGGTCATTTTCTTCATTGTCGGATTCACTGCCCAGCATGTCTAAATCACTCTCCTGGAATCAAATGAAGATAAATAGTTAAATGTAGTTTAAAATAATGTTAACTGCATATAGGAGCTTATCCAATAAGCTATGTAGCTACCTCCGCCTCCGCTTCATCCCTTTCACTGAGGTTATCTCCGTCACAGTTGACTCCTATTTGTTCTTGTTTGAGAATTGGTGTCAGTAGAGTGTCGCCTATTTCAATTGTTTTCCGATCTGCAAATAAAATTCATAATACATATATTAAAAAAGACGTTGACTATTATTTTTCAAAGGGCATAATCCAGAGGGACAATATCTCAATGTTACCTCTCTTCTTCATCTCCTGCGGGGAAACAAGTCGGTCACCAATCATAGATCGGCAGCCGTCCAGCCCCGGGAAGCAGATGATGGCTAGGAACCAATGACAATTCTCATTAATGGGAACTATCACATAGTCCCGCTGGAAGATGTTCACGTTCTTGGTCCATGACTTGACCCGGGCATGTCTCTTTTGGGCCGGCGTCAGCGACGAGTCCCATTCGTGAGGGTTGGATCTTCTAGGAATAAAGTAAAGAATTAGGAAAGATCTTGTAAATATAATACAAGTAAGAATTTTTATCTGTTGCTAGTATTTCCTATTGGAACCAAATAAGATACATACATAGTTGTGCCAATTTGAGTTCCTATTTGTAAGAAAACAGTTTAGTCTCTAATTCTACCAAATAAATATATACATTTTGTCAAGTTGCCATATTTTAACATAAGGTTCCCAGGAATCGGTAATCCGGAAAGTGTGTAGTCTGTCACATAATGAAATGCTGTTTAAAAGAAAAGTTAGGGGAAGTTACTAGAAAAGAATCAAACCTGGATGAACAAAAGATTGGATGAGCTAGATTTATACATGGATTAATATACGGTAATACCTGTTGGCTTTAGTGGGCTTGGTGGTTAGTCTCTTATAGAAGAAGGTACTGAAGACATGAGTCTTCTCTCTCTGCTGGGGTGTGAACACGTCATGGCACAAATACTTGAGGTAGAAGTCTATGATGACATCGTTAAGGAACTGATCTTGTGCTAGGCACATGTAATCCTCTGTATTAATCGATATACCTCCCTTCCCAGGAGGGTATATCAGGATCTGTCGGATCTCCGTGGGATTTAAGCTGAGAATAAAACTTTTTGAGATGTAATGAACATACACAAATTAGATGTTTCAAGAAAGATAAAGATAAAAAGAACGAATTGTGCAACTGGCACTGACTAAAAGTATGATGTTACTTAAGAACTCGGGTTAATATGTACCTTTTGTTTCCAATAGCCGTGGCTATTTGAATGCTATTGGATCTAGTGGTCATCATTTTGGCCGTTTGCTGCACTTCCTTGGGGCATGTTCTAATTAATATATCGTTTGCCTCTTGGGAGGTCAGATCTTCAATGCAAGTTCCAAAAATCTGCTTCAAGGCATTTTTGGTTTCATCACTGATGACATTGGGTAGCAGCGTAATCCGTTTAAACTGTTCCTCTTTAGCTACGGAGTTGTAAAATGGTCCTGAAAAACAAAAATCATAAATTTCCACAACTTCAATTATCCTCTCTTGAACCGATATACTAGAAGACAAAAATCAGTATTTTAGCATGTGCGCGTACAGCGTAAGTCATTGCTTCTCTGAATTCGATAACAAGCATAGTCAATGACAAAACTCAGTTGCGTTGTGTGCCTTTTTAAACTTTGGTCCTATTTTAATATTTTTTTTACAATTTTAGAAATTCATTCGAAATAACATTTTCAGTTAACGGTTTTTTATATATTCATTTTTTGTTCATTGTTTTATGAGCTATTAAGAACCATTTTGCAATCTATGGAGTCCATAATGTACCGGTTGAATCAGTATCACCAATAATTGACTACAAAAATCAGTACCAGAATAGCATCAGCAAAAACAACATGTTGTTACAACCCTTATATAGATCCTAGACTCCACAATGAGAAAAGGGTGAATGAAGGAAGTTAAATCAAGAGTAAATACCATTGACGTCAGTCATGTTCAGGACCTTGCGCACATAGGACGCACACCACTGCACGGTGTACAGAAAGAGAACGGGCATTCCTTTGCCGGAGTGAATAAGCACCTTGACCACTTCTCTTATCTGCAGCTGCAGTGGCACGAGCGCTGTGGGGTCGTCCACCTTCGGCGCCACAATGCGCACACCCTTCATGCTGATCAGAATCTGAACAAACATTACATGGATATCTTGTTACTAACATAAATGATAAAACATGCCCAGCATAATTGATTAAATACCTATACTTGTTTTGTCAAAAACTGAAGTATTTGGCTGAGACATTTGGTTTTAAAAATAATTGCTGGAATTGAAATAATTTAATTATGTACATATTTTTAAATCGTATAAGTGGCTGGTATGTAATAAAAAACTGAAAAATGCATAATCAGAAATCAACATCAAATAAATGTTTAAAAAATGCCAGTTTAGAATTAAATGAAATACCAATTATTATTATTCAGTATTAGTGATATCCTTTTCCAAGAAAAACATAGTCACTATAATTAATCAGCGATTTATTTGCTTTATCGAATCATGATGGATTATCGAAGGCATGTATGTATACCCTTATATATAAAGTATACTATCACCTGTTTGATTCATTACTACAGTATGTTTACCTTTTCGATAGGAGTAAATCTATGAGAACCAATCCTCACTGTCCTACAATCCAGGGCGGTACAGAAAGTCTCCGGCTGGTTCATGGTATCCTCTTTAATGTCTTCACGATCGTCATCTAAATGAAATAATATTATGAGTTTATTGCGACTTATTCCACGTATTCACGTGACATGCAGATGATAAAAAACCTATTGTAATGTAATATATAGAAAATCTAATGAAACACACATAGTTTGAAATGTTTAATTCAATTTTAGTAGTCAAAATTCAAATCCATGTGCGAAACAGTGTAAAAATGCGGCACACGGAACTGACAGTTACGAAAAACAAGATATACGAAAAATACGGATAATATGAGTTCTAGCTTACAAAATCAGAAAGAATTATATTTAATTTGATGTAATTCGGGAATAGATAATTGGATAGACGAGTAAATATATGTAGAAACCTTTCTTTTTGGACAATTTTGAGGAAACAGACATCGTAAAAAAAACGATCGAATATCATAGAAAACAAAGATGGCGGACGAAAAAAACAAAAATCCCAATATAGTAATGTTGCCAGTTGTGTAGCAGGTTAAATTTTACCTACTTTGTTAAATAAGGGGAAAGTTGTCCCAGATCGAATGCACGAGAAAACAGAAAAAAATTACTAAATAAATATATTATCCCACAGGAAAATATAAAACCAATAATTTGTGTTATTTTAAAATTAATGTTTCAGAATTTTCTGCAAAGGGGAATTTAATTAAGTAATTTATTTGTTTTATTTAGTACAGAATATAAACATCATGCAATAGTTTAAAAAAATGCTTTGACTGTCCAACTAGGAGCATTTACTATTTTAGGACAGTCAAAATTAAACTTTTATTGAAGGTACATTTTTATGAAGAAAAAAAAATACCATCAAAAATCTATGTTTTGAGATAATATTTACATTACATATTATTAAATAATATTTTTTATAGTGGAAAATACTCATTCAGAAATTAAGTAGGGTTTCATGATTGCAATCTCTCTCTATCAAAAATATTGTAAAATTTACACATTCAATATAGTAGAATAAGTAAGAGATAACATACATTATAAATTAATATGTTGTGATTTTACAACACCACCGTATTATTTCAATCATTGATAAATAACAATCATAATAGTGATACTCAGAAACAATATGAGGCCCCCGTACCAATTTCTGTTTTTGTCATTTGGACAAAAGTGATTCCTTATAATTCTATATTATTTTGTCCCGAAAACTACATTTTGTAATGCAATTCTCGTTTAAAAATCAGTTTGTTTACAAAATTCTTCATATGCATTGTTTCCAAAAATCCCGCAGATTATTTCAAAAATCGTCTTATTCCATATAAAATAGGCCATGAGATGCAGATCCAATTCCAAAACCTGTTATTTGCATGATTATATACAAAATCTGTCTTATTTCAAATAAAATATGCTATGAGATGCAGATCCAGTTCTAAAACCAGTCATTTCTCAAATTTGTTTTATTAAATGTAAAATAATATGCCATGAGATGTAGATCCAGTTTCAATACCTGTATTTGCATGATTATTTTCACAATTCGTCTTATCCATGTAAAATATGTTATGAGATGCAGATCTAGTTCTAAAACCAGTCATTTCTCAAATTTGTCTTATTAAATGTAAAATAATATGTCATGAGATGTAGATCCAGTTTCAATACCTGTATTTGCATACTTTTAATCCCATTTGTCCATTTGTAATATTAAAATCTAAAAGAATCTTTGATTTGCTTTCAAAAACAGTATTTCATTTTGGGAAACGTTTCAAAGAGCAAAATTATTTGAAATGGAATGACGCGTGAAAATATTTCATGATGAAATCATCAATCTGATAACTGACATATAAACACATTTCATAAACCCTAGGGGGTTAATACTATCTTTTTGGCCGTTGCACCCAACAGAGATGTTTAAAATTTATTTTTATTTCCAAATGTAAATTCATAATTTTATGCTTTCAAATTGATAGTCGAATTTATTTTTCTTCATTATTCCCTAATTTTGAAATGTGAGTAATTAGGTAGTACATTTGCGGCCGTTCTTCCCAACTTTTCGAATGATCAATGTATCAATATGAGGCACCGATCAGCCAAATGTTTTGTTGAGCATTCACTCCGTTTGGCTGTTCCCAAGCATTTTTATCCTAAATTGTCTATGGAGGTGCCCGCCCACTTTCGTAGACTATAAAATAGTGCCCTTCCACTTTCATAGAAAATAAAATAGTGCCTGTCCACTTTCATAACGTACATTTGGTGTTTCTCTTTCGTGAAAAATAAGACAAAATGTAGATTATAATAAGTAAAATAAGTTAGATTCTCTTCAGTTTTATTTCAAAGATACAAATACATTGTTTTGACATTCGAAAACGAGAATAAGTCTTTGTCATTCAATATTTGATTCGCAATTAAATATTAGATTGCAAACGAATAGTGATGTTTGACATTTCACTGACATTTGTTCACCCTGTTGACACTTTTATAACGAGTCATCTGTTGAGGGGAACTTAATTCACAAAGATCGATATCCTAAATTGTTTGATCGGGAATTTCGTTGGGAAGAGCGTATTTGTGAATTTGTAGTGTTGAGGCAAAACTTCAGCTCAACAGTTGCTTAGTAGGGTTGGGAAGAACGGCCGTTGGTGTACTACACTTGATACATAATCATAATAGTGTTCATACTTAGAAACTGTTTTTTTCTCTCATTATTATTCCTCAAATTTAATACGTTTGATTTCGTATTTAATTTAATTTGTAGGTATTTATTATTCTCAATTATTAAAAATCATATTTTTATATCACATAATGTATATATTATATATCCATAAAAGTGTCTGAAATATGCTTTATGGAAGCAATGCACCTGTGTGAAGAAACAAAAAAAAAGCGTCACCTGGCGTACGGGCAGACCAACACCAAGCGTCCCGTCACCAACAAAGACAAAGATTGGAAGAAAGGATCAGTACCCCCGGCCCCAGTCCTCACCCGCCGCCCAACTTCACATAACTCCTATCATTTGTATTAGCGTCTTGCAATATATCGTAAGGAATAAATACAGTTAGCTTCTTTTGTTTTTTTTTTCAATCAAACATGTATGAAAACTTAGACCAAGCCATATTTAATTTTGATAATCTAACTGCATCTCTTTATATGGTCTATAAATAATGTGTAATGATAGTGTCCAAAAAAAAAACAAACATAATTAATATAGGAATAATGTAAGAATAGGAAGTAAGATTTGTACAGCGCCCTTGAGGTGATTTTTCACAAAAACGGCGCTATAAAAATCATCCGATTGTTATTATTATTATTATATGAAAATCTTCTACTACCATTCCACTAAGCAGAAAATGTTGCTTGTGTCATGATGGAGGATTTAGCCAGCCGAGGAATTAAACTCGCAAATGCCTGGGTAATATTTCTTCAAACATTAATGATAGCTTCCTTACGATTTCTTAGATGTTTTTTCATTAAAAATATATTTATAACACTTGTATATAAGGTTCAAAACATGTTGCATCGCATGTTGCCATAATGCATCTGTGGAAATTCTTTGACAACTCTCATGGGACTGATTGATATATATTTATTGATATTTCAGTGGATCAATTGAATTTGAACAACTTTCCAATTATATAAAAATTAATTATAACATACACTATAAGAATAATTTAATAACCGGGCTATTTTAAACATCGCTATAAACAACATTAAAAACGACAGAAGACGCACCTCTAATTACACAACACCAAAATAAATAAGTCTAGTCCCCTCAAAAAACACAAAGAGATGAAATAGTTTACAAAATATAATAACTAATACATGTTTCATTTGTATCTTAAACTTTAATCTGTAAACATTTTTATGGTTGCACCTTATTTTGTATTTCACATCTTTATTTATATGGTAGCTAATAAAAAATAAAACAGGAAAAAAACATGTTATTTTAAATATTAACTCTACACTGGAGGTCCTGGAGGAATTATTTCCTTCGACGATTATGTAATATTTGAGGATGCTGTGTGGAGGGTACAGTTTGGGTGATTGTATGATTGCAACAACTACAGATAATATTATCAAATGTTCAGTGGATGAATAACAAGGAAGTAAACACATTTACAACATATGCTGGGGCAGAGCCTATTGGTGAGAAAAATAGTTGGGATAGAAAGGTAAAACAGACAATCACTATTCCCAGACCATGTTCTATACAGCAGTATTTCTTTTGATATTTGCAGTGTCCTTTTGTACAGTTTTACTGGCACGGAATCGATAACTGATCAACTACGGCGGGATCTAATAATACGGTCTGTATTGATAACATCTACCTTGTTTATCATAAAAAAAGCCATATTTGAGATCAATATTAGGGCAGCCCTCTTTAAATGACGCACTTCTAAGTTTGTTAAATTTAATATTATATTTTAGCAGCAAGTAAGACACCGAAAAGGATTTCCAATCACGTAACTAGTTGTGTATCATCAGTGTTATGTTATAATTTTCAGGATTAGTTCTCGCATTTGCAATCATTGTCGGCCATTCTGAGGGTGCCCAAATCACTCGTCGCCTTACAAAATTTTCAAAGATTTCAGTCGCATCTGGGACTCGATTTATTTTCTGTTGTTTTTCCGATTCGTGGTTCATTTGGGATGTGTTAATATTACATTCTTCAATGATTAAATATTACAATGAGGTTTACAAACTTCAATAAGTTATAAAAAAATAAATTGAATATCTTTATAGCTTGTATAATAATGGTGACCGTTTTCATAAAATACAATATCATGGAAAGCACAGCTCTGTTCTGTTTTTGACCGGTACAACTATCGCCATACAGCATAATATCGTTAAATTTATTTTCTTTTTCTAAGGTATGCATGCAAATAATTAAAAAGTATACTAATAATTTCGTTGCATCCACGCTTCCAATCAGCTTCACCCCAGAGATGACAATGTCCATTATTTATTCCGCTCTCATAAAAGCTTTCAATATAGAAAGTATACTTTCTGCTTTAATATAAATTAACACTATTCCCGTGTGGAGTTGTTAAGCAGCTTCTACAGATTGAAGCTCACACAAATGGACAGCAGTTCTGTTTTACTTTTCAGTAGGTTAGTCAAACTTGCTTTTATCTTTAGCTATGTGATTTTTGTAATCGACAGATTCTGTCACGAAAACCTGCTCCTTTCCCGTCATATTTTTAAATTTTTCGCATTAAATAATAATAATAATAATTGGATGATTTGTATAGCGCCGTTTTTGTGAAAAATCACCTCAAGGGCACTACACTTGTCTTTCTTAGGAAGATGGAATCCAACATTGATTTTATTTTAACACATCCTTAAAAACTTATTGTCACAATTAATGTTCTGTTATCTGTGCTGTTGAAATATTTAATGTAGAGGCCGAAGAAAATTGGAAATGTTGATAAATTTTATAGACATACTTTTTTGTGCTTTTATTACGGCAATAGTGTGATGGGACAGCTGGTAATTTTTGTATGTATTTTTTCAATGCTCCTATTTTCTCCATGCTGGTTTTAATATGCTGCTATGGAATATGGAAAAACTGAGTCCGAGTCCAAAAACTCAACTTGTTTTTACTGTCTTGTGCCGAGACTGCTAAGCACATCCGGCAGCCACGGCGGCTCCACTATTGCTGCAGAAGATCCGATTCAAGAACTCAAGGTAGTTGTTTTACTGTGTATCGTAAGCAAGACAATAGTCACTTGCGATAATTTTAGAGATCCTTACAACGTTTTTCTTATACTAAATTTTAGACCACTGTAACATACGAAAAAGTATATAGGGGCACAAAATCCATTTTGCGCATCATAATTTAGTATTCTCAAATATTGAGGTGGTGCGTCTAGCTGTTTAGGACTCTTTCAATAAAAACTCTATTTGAGTACGATCGTTTCGGTTGGTTACGATCTTTTGGCGATCATCGCTTGATATAATGCCACATTCCTAAACTATAAAATAAGCAAAAAAAAAAAAAACAAAAAACCCTTTGAAGTTATGCGGGAAGAGGTTAATGTTCCATCATAAAAAGTACACAAAATCGTTTTTTGCGGTTTTTTCGAAAACATGAATTTGACAAAATTATGGTGGAAATGGGTACTGTATGCGCCTCATATGTTCATAATAAAAGAAACAAGAATATATTTGTCACCTTGGAAGAGTCCCGTATCCTGATGCGTGTTGTTGAGTGCACTGCCAGGTGTGGTCTCCAGATCCTGTAGGGTTGGCTCCTTCATGGTAGCAGCCATGGTTATCATGGGGTTAGTCATCATGGGCATCAAATCACTGGGTCCCTACATAAGTTGTAATAATCATTAGACAAGTCTGAAAAGTAGGTAATTTATTTTTTATCGCTTTAACAATATTTCTCGGAGTAGTTGTGAAGCCAGATTAGATTTTAACTTATAGGGACCGGACACCCGTATTTGTAGTGTTGAAGAATCATGCCCACGCACCGTATGAAGCACTGCAATTGCAGTGTCAAACTTTTACATTAATTTTGCCTTCGGATAAATAAATATGCCTTCGTATGGTATTGTCTACATTAGGGGTTCCCGAGCAATCATAGCGCGTATAAAAAAAATGCCACAGATGAAAATTTTACCAGGCCCAAGGATAAAGCAATAAATGCTGTTGAATCTTGTCATTCGGAAAGTCAAAATCACCCTCCAAAGCACTTTTAACTCTTGGATCACGCCGCAAGTTACTTAAATCGCTATATTGCTCACTTTGGGAATCACTAGTCTACATGTCTTTAAGATATTTTTATTTATTGTAGTTTTGTTGTCAGCCCCTACGGGTTAAGGTGGAGAGGAATAATATGTTAATTCGAAAGAAATAATGATAATATTATTACGCAATATGATAAACATTATATTTTTCAAGTGGCAAATATTAATTATATATATTTTTAAATTTACATAAGCTTAGCATTTAATAAAATTAAATTATAAATATGACCCTTTTTTGACCGTCCTACGTTGTTTAACAAAATATTTTTTAATGTTGAATATCCTCAAAAAATGCTTTGAAGGCACTGAAGTCCGAATGAATAGAAGTGCCATAATAGTCAGATTTGCAAACCACTTTATTAAAAAAAAGCTTTCGGGAGAAGATGGCAATTATTCTTCACTTTTTAAAAGTATTTAAATTTTTTAAAACCACCATTTAAGTCTGAAAGGCCGGATTATAGAATAATGAATTATTTGGCCATCATGTGCTGCAAAGGCTATTCGATGCGGCGCGAATTCGAACTATAGTTTATTTTTAAATAAGACAGATGTCGGTAATTCTTTACGGTAATAATGAACATTTCTGCATTACTACACATACATACTGTACTAAAAACAATGTTAAATATGTATAAAACCCAATTTGAGCATAAATAAATAAATATGGCTATAGTATAAAGAAAAAGTAATATGGATATACCGACTTTCAATAAACTTACATAGAATTAAAGGTGAAAAAAAAATCATACAAAAAAAATATATCTGTTCCTGGGTGCAAACTTGTGACCTCTAGATGTTGAGTAACAAGTGTCATTCTGAAAATATAATATACATATTGAGATTATGGCACCTCCAACTAACGCGTGGAATTTTTTTTATTTGAATAGGCTACCTACCTACCGCACAAGAGTCCCAACTGCTCCCACTGAGCCAGTGGGACTATGGCTTCCCAATTGGTTTATGTTGTGAGACTGAGGAGGTGGGGAGAGGAAGGAGATGGGGTAAAGGAAGGTTGGGAAGTACCTGGCTATTCAGATCTGGTCACTAAACAAGGTTAAAGCCATTTCAAACAATGTTTTGATTCTGAATGGTGATCTCTCACCAGAGTGATAGGTATTGAGTACCGCCCACTCTGGAATGTGGTGCAAAAACCTATACTACATATTATTTTAATATGAAACAAGATAAAACATTTTTAAAAATGTTATTTTCCACGCCGGGATTGAACCCGGGACTGCAACGTCTGGATTGGTAGCCAAGCGTCTTAGTCGGTACACCACGGAGGTCATAAATGTATCAGAGTTATAAAATGGAAGTAGTATGTTTTCAAATAATACTGCGTTTCACTTTGAGCAGCGAGGCGGCGAGGGGGTCATGTTCGGAAGTTTCTGTCTTTTGTCGAGCGAACGCAGCACCACGGTGGTTATTCGAACCATTCGCATTCCCTTTGACCAACAAGATTCCATGTGCCATTTGCATGAAACTTGAGATATCGAGGTTCACAGTTCGATTTTCGAATAAATACATAAAAACTTGACATTTATGAAAAAGTGACTATGAATAACGGTTTGCAATTGAATTTAATGTATGTTGAAGATATTCTATGCAAAAAAAAAATGGATTTTGTCATTCCATGCATTTTACGATAGAACCTTATTGACTTGAAAAAAGCTAAACCCATAGCAATAAGGTTCTATCTGATTATTTTACTTAGTATTTTTGGCTAAATGTCAATTTTTTTTTTTGCATAGAATGTTATAAAATGTAAAGAAAAATAACAACATGTTCTGCATATTCTCTTTATTATAGATTGCAATTATTTTTTATCAGTTTTACACACATAATGAATTTGTAAGTGCAGCGCTAATGAAACCTCGTATTTGGCAAATTTCTCAAAATATCAGCAGGGCAATTGGAGACATTAAAGGTCAAAGGTCATCTCAATTGGTTTTTCACAAATAACTTACCTCCTATACATCGTACGTCAATTATGTCAGCAAATAATGTTCTTAAAAAATAAGAGGTAAATAATTTTTATTTTTAAAACATTGGCACAATCAAGGATCAATCCCTGATCTACCGATCGAAAGACAACTGTGCTGACCATTACACCACCAACTACTATAAGAATTATGGTATTAATTCAGTATAACTAACTGAAATAAGAGTGTATTTTTGAATTAGAATGTAATTTTTCATATACATACCATCCTATACTTATAATTCGTGTTATGTATGTTGTAGATTGGACATTAGTCCGTTAATAAATAAATAAAAATCATTTGAACATCACAACTGAAATTATTATTACCAGTAGAGACCGGCGAGCCTTTTTAAACTGCTACCTTTATGGATTATAATGAAATTTTTTTAATGTGAATTATTGCGAAATGCCTACTACAAACCATTGTAGCCAACAGATGCCGTTAATGCAGTTTTGCGTTCAAATTCAAGTGGGTGCAATGGCTCTTAAAGATGCAGTCATACCATAATAAAAAAAACCACTAGACTATGCTGAGTTTGCTTTCCTGAGATAAAGTTGAAAAAAAAATGCAAAAAGCTACTTATCCTACATCAACTCAGTTGAACAAGGTATAACAAATAATGTATAGGTTCTCTGGGAATACTCAAAATCATTGCATACTACAAATTGTATACTGAAATGAATGCATCTGGATTCTATAAGTGCAGATAATGGACAACAGATTATACTCAATCTGATCCCTTGTTATCTTCTGCCAGGTCGAACGTTCCTCAAAAGAATCAATTTAATCTTGGCCAAAGCAATATAAGCATGGGCACAATTAAATCTTGTTTAGAAAAACTCGATACATGTCTAGTCCCAGGACCAGATAAAATACCTCCTTTTTGTCTAAGATGTGTTGATTGTCACTTTTCATTATACTGAATATGAATCATGCACATGTAGTACCAGTATATATGAGTCGGTCTAAAAAATATCTAATCTTTGACTGGGAAAAATATATTATTTGCATGACGGGATTGGGACTTTAATCCCCTTCAAAGTAGGCCCCTTGCGCCTCCACACACTTAGCCCACCGTTCCTTCTACTGCTGAAAACACTTCTTTTGGAATGGTGTTCAATTCTAATATTATCTCTTCTCTACTCATCTTGGCATCTTCAATTTCGGAAACAACCAGTCGCAAGGAGCCATGTATGGAGAGTAGGGGGGTTGGCGAATGACTGGAATTCCATGTTTAGCTAAGAAAGTCTGTATCAGGTGCGCAATGAATGAAATGGAGCATTGTCGTGATGCAACTGCCAGTATTTCGCCATCCAAAGGCCTGGCCTTTTGCGTCGAACTGCATCGCAGAGTCAGCGGACAACTTCTTGATAGTACTCTTTTTAATAATAATAATAATATATTTTTATTTAATTTCTAATACATTACAAATATATTATATTTAATGCGTATGAGAAATTACACGTACCTACTTAATATTAGTACGACAAAAATATTTTGCAAATTTTCAAGTACAAAGAAAAAGAAATATACTAAAAATAAAAAAAAAATTCAGATATAATTAAAAAAAATATATACATAATAATAATAAATTTAATAAATTCAGGCAGCGGTGAAGATCGCGTCAATGAGAAGAGATTCTTTCAAGAATCAATAGAATTTCCCTTTTGAATCTCTCCTCACTGAGGCAAAATATGTCGATATCCTGTGAGATTTTGTAAATGTTTGTCCTTCCGGTGCATATTTGTGATGCAAAATTCCTCAGATATCAAAGAACACGGTTAGCATAACTTCGATTGTGCTTCTCACCTATTGCGCATTTTTCGGCCTTGGGGATGGCCAGATGTCTGGCCAGTTTTGAATCGGTTGAACCATTCCTTAATTTATAGCCTCAGACCGTAGACTCAGAAACAGTGAATTGCTTTTCCTCAATAAACACTCTACTAATAATGAGTACCATTCTCCACTGTCCAGAAGGTTTGTTTTTAAGGGCATATAATAGGAGATTGACGGAAAACAGGAAACATTGACAATATATTACTACCTTTCGTATGCCATTTCTAGACTTGATATTTTTTATTACCAAAGAATGGACTATTGTTCTTCACTCTGTATTTTTTTTAATTTGTAATTAATGTAGGCATTTGAAGATAATTAACACAATGACAACTACAATTACACCTTTGATGCCGGTTTATTATGTCAATAATGACTTTAGACAATACTTTAAATTTAAAATGCATAGGTAATACACACATCTTTGACTTAGCGGCTTCTAATAATCATTGTGAAGTTTGTTGACAGTAACAATCAAATAAATACTTAATTTCGCATCAATTTTGAACGATTTAGTCGCCATTCTTATAATTTCGGGTGAGAAGCCCGCGGTGAATGCAGCGTGACTTTACGCTGCCCTAATTTTAGCCTCGTAAAAGAAAAATACTATCCAAACGCTTTGTATAATAGTTAGAAAAGGAGTATATTAACCCACTTAAATCTTTGCAATCATCTGGGTATACAAACAGTTAGTTTAACAAAACATCTATAAATACGTAAAATGTTGGCATTGCATGTACTTTCGACAGCCTTCCAAACTAACTAGTAACTTTCAACTTGCGTATATACCAGGGGTGTTAGTTGAAGTTTGCCGGTTTTACTCATAGATGTCGCTAGAGATATGTATACATTTCTATGATTTGGCATCTATGTCATATTTTTCTATGGACATTAACCTTCAAAAATACACAAGTTACATTCTGCCAAAATAATAGTGTCATAGTTGGTTACCTCAGTGAATATGTCAAGTTTCGTTCCAAGTAAATCGCATTTGTGGCATTCGTTGCTTTTCTTATTTCATCAAAAGAAAAGAGCAGTTGAAGCTCATCGGTTGCTGGTAGAAACATATGGTGAACATGCTCCAGTGATTAGAACATGTGAGACATGGTTTGGTCAATTTAAAAGTGGAGATTTCGATTTAACAGACAATGAACATCCTGGTGCAATGAAAAAGTTCGAAGACGAGGAATTGCAGGCGTTATTGGATGAAGACCCAACCCAATCGCAACAAAAATTGGCCCAAACACTTAATGTGATCCGAGGAGCAATTTGTTTAAAAGCCATGGGAACGATCCAAAAGTATGGAAAATGGGTACCACACCAAATGAACGAGAGACAAATCGAAAAAACCGCCTCATACAGCTAAAGTAGTGAAGAACACTTTCAAAACATTGAATTGGGAAATATTATCACACCCGCCGTACTCTCCAGATCTTGCCCCGTCCGACTATCACCTTTTCGCATCGATGGGACACTCCACTCGCAGAGCAGCGCTTCGCCAATTTTGAAAAAGTCGAAAAATGGCTCGTCGAATGGTTTGCCTCGAAAGAGAAATTTTTTTTTTTGGAATGGTATCCATGATTTGCCTCAAAGATGGGCAAAATGTATAGAATCCGATGGTCAATACTTTGCATAAAAAAATTTTGAGATTCCCTTGAGAATTAAGCGTTTTCTTTATTGAAAAAACCGGCAAACTTCAACTAACACCCCTGGTATTTCCGCCATTCTTGTGTTAATAATGTTTTGCGCAGCCTAACATAATGTTTTGAATTGCATAATTATCAAAATGATTAGTTTTGACAATGCTGTTGGATTTATCCACATTGTAATATTAATAAATTTATTGGAAAAGTAACGATTTTTATGATGTTTTTAAAGCTACGAACAATTCAAATGACAGCTGTATAAAAATTAATATTATGGAAAAAACCAAATACATAGGTAGCCGTATGAAACAGCATTAGAAATATAAATGGCATGGTGTTTGGTAATCAAACCAAAACACTACACTAGGAGTAAACAAACTTAAATCCGTATTTTTTTTAATCTTTACATTTTCAGTCAATTGAGTGTACCTACATGGTGTTTGGGATAGATAAAAAATAGGTTTTAAGGAATTCAACAGAATTAAGCTATTCCTCCGTGCTTATACATACGGAAAAAGAAATGTTTTTTTATTTCATATTTTAGGTACTAGAGTTCACAATCGTACTGTTTGGAAATCAAACCAATACACGGTGTCTGAAAACTGGTGGTACGGAATAAAAATGTATTTATCTGTAGTAGATAAATAACACAAATAAACGAAAAACAAATCGGTTTCACCTGATGAACAAAAAATTTTTTTTTCGGCAAATTTAAGGTGAAGAAAGATACATATCACAAAATCGATTTTAATGTGAGGTGGATTCACCAGTTTCCCGCTTGTACCATGAGTGTATCCTATATCTCCGAAATGTTAATTACAAAGCGATTGTCGCCTTTTGCTGTGATCTATTGTGATTTTACAATGGCTCTTTCTCTTTCTATTATTACTTCAGATGAATACCATTTCCTCAATTGCATAGGAACATATTATTTTTTATTCATTGACTATCAAATTTTAACTTCGATCTCGAAAATGAATCTTTTTCCAGAAAATCGACTCCAAATGTGAGGTAGATTCACCAGTTTCCCGCCTAAACTACGAAATTCTGAACACCGTGTATAACGAAAACCAAAATACGCGACTGTGCTAGTAGTAAGCGACCGTGGCATGACAAAATTTAACAAGCCGTGCAAATCTAATACGATTTTACAACTGAAAGAAAATGACGAAACATTTGTAAAAAGGATCATACTAAATACTTCAGCAAAATAAAAGGTTATGCAATCATCATAAGGATAGCAGCCAATAATATGGGATTTATAAAAATGGAGGATAATATTAACAAGTGTTGAACTTGAAGTATGATATCGGTGTAAATGGCGTAAATTGAACTGGTCTCATTAGCTTAGTTGGTTTAGTGGTTACCCCGAATAGGTAGAGGTCCTGGGTTCGAGTCCCAGATGCGACTGAAATCTTTTTAATTTCTGTTGTTTTTTCGGTTTCGTGGTTTATTTTGGGATGTGTTAATATTATCTTCTTCAATGATTAAATATTACAATGAGGTTTACAAACTTCAATAAGTTATAAAAAATAAATTGAATAATTATTTTGTTCAAAACTACAGGAAGTCAATATTTACCTGGAAATTTTGTGCAGAACTATTGGAGTCTTCTTCATCTGAACTCAGGGTTAATATGACAGGATCTGGATCTAGTTGCTTCAACCTTCCCTTTCGTCCTTTAACTTTTTTATCCTGTAAGAGCAATATTACTTGATTACTTCATGAAATCAACCCTCGGAAATAAATGATTCCAAATAATAAAAGCGTAAGAGAAGAGGAATAAGATAAATAATACAATATAACATTTTAGTTTAAACTAGTTTTTTTATAAAACCGTGCCTTCTTCAGAACGGGAAATATATAAATATAGTACAAGAACTTTATATGTAATACTCACATTTAAAGCTTTGACAACCTTGAGAGAAGGTTTCAATAAGTTTAATTTCACGGGTTCAATAGGAATACTGAAAAATGAACATAACAATGGAATTAATTCATACACCTGATGGTCATATCGTACATATAATATTGTACTTTCCAAATAATAATCCAATAACTTTGAAGAAAAAATCTATTTTCTAAAAGGAATTCAGCAATATGTATTTAATTATAATTTGGATTCCACTTTATAACAATTAAGTTTGGTGTTATACCTAAGGGGCTCTTTGATAGGCATTTGTAATGGAGATTTGATCGGTTCCTTTTTCTCAGGCTTTTTGTTGGTGGAAATAGGAATTGCTTTAGGTTCTTCGGGGAATCTGCGTTTACACCTGCAATAAATAATTAATGAATTAGTTGAAGTGTACATATTAAAAATGATTCACAGATTGTTATTTGCATTAACCTTTGGAACATGTTCAACAAGAAAATTTGCCATATCAATATGGGCGAGTGCCGAGCATGCTCCGACCGGATGTTGGTTTATTAGCGAATACCTTTGTAATATTGGCCCTTAGGTACATGTCAGTCACTGCTGGGCGAACATCGTTACGAACGCACCTCACGCAGGAGTCTGTTTATTGGTGTAAATATTTGCGCACAGCCAGCCTAAGTTTATTTTTGTAATGTGTTTTGCAAAACAATATTTTTGTAAATTGTCCCGTTATACCAGATAATGTGTTTATATATTTATAAAAATTGTATATACAGTAAAACTGCAGTTTTACGTCACTGCTATTACACGTTTTCCCGCTTTTTATGTCAAAAACCGGCAGTTCCGTTTTTTTTCCATACATTGTCATAAAAATATTTCACATTTTTCGTTTCCTCAGTTTTACATTTTCCTTATTGGGTGGTCAAGTTAACAATAATTATGTAAAGAAGTCATTTTCACAAAACTTGAGGGTTACTACTGTTTTCATAAACACAGTTGTTATGTAAACAGATTGTATGAAAATGGTCCCTTCTGTTTAACCTTAACTTTTAGTGCGCTGACATTACCCATCGGATACGCAAAATTTGTATCCGTTGAATGCCGGCATATCCGATTGTCAAAAAATCATTTCTCTGAATATAAGTAGCAATTCTGGAGAAACTACTTATGATAGATATAGTAAAACATTGTTTTTAGGTTTTTCAAGCTATAAAAAATGTATAAAACTGAGGAAACGAAAAATGTTTTGAAAAATTGAATTATTAAGTACCTACTCAATTTTCAATGTCATATATGAATAAATTGTAAAACTTCCTTACTTTGAAAAACCGTGAAACCTTATTTTTTGTCATATTTTGACCTGAAAAATCTATGTCTCTTTTCTTCCCCGTACATTCCTGTATTCTAATATTTTTCATAATATATTTTTAATTTATAATAATTTCCAATTTTACAACATTTCGAAAACACTCAACACTCACAAATGAATTTGGTGGCAAAATTATCACAATCTAAAACTAATTTTTTAATTTTACTTGGATAAAACTTTTACTGATAAAGTCAATATCCCCTACACAAAATCATCAATTGATAAGAGATTTATGAAAAAATACGACTTATTACTCCTGTGGAAATCCAAACTTATTACAGAAACATGACATTATTTGAATATCCGTGCGGAAGTTTAGTCGGCGGCGCTCTACCAATAATAATAATGATTCGAAAGTATATGCCATTTTCCGGCGAAATATGATACATCTATGTGTTTACCAACTGCCGGTCTGTCGGATTACAACAAACTAATTAATATTTCAAAATAATACAATATTTTTCATCATTACTCGATATTTCTTTTTAAAAACTTTGCATTTGAATTTACATTAAAATCGCACTCCAAGAGCGTCCCGCGATCTGTCAGATTGTGAGATAAGCAGTTAAAGATGCAAATAAAAGATTTAAAAAAAAGATTACGTTAAAACAATAACATGAAATGCAATTTAACAATCATTAAAAATGTAATAAAAAGTAAAAGGGATGACGAATTAATAATAAAAACGTTAAAAAAATAACTTTCAAAAATCAGTGTATCATTATTATTTGTTCCAACGTGTACAATAAACCATTTTGAGAATATTTTCCGATAAAATTAATGTTTTTGTAAAAGTGAATAATAACAAGGAACTTCATTTCAAATTTACGTAAAGACAATGATTTAACCCCGCTGGCGAGTACTCTGGGTGACTTAATCAATAACTTGACAGCTGGGGGTGGTGTCGATAGGTACTGTGGGTGAATTGCTGTCATTTGCACACGTGTAGTTCTATATGAACTGAGGGAGATATAGTGATTTCTGAGTTTCGTCCCGCCATCGTATGCCGGCGCGGCGGGTTTTGCAGGAAAGTTTTATCTCGTTTTAGCCCATTATTACTCAGTTTTATGATTGTATTATAATAAAATGTTAACTTTGCAGATAAATGTAGATCCAGTTTTAGTGATAATTTCAAGTATGCAAAACTGACGTAAAACGAGGGGCTGAAACTTTTAAAAATAGTTAATTCAGGGGAATATTTGTATGAGATTGTATGGAATAAGTTGGGACTGTGGCTTTCTGACATAAATAGCGGGAAAACGTGAAATAGGCGTAAAACTGAAGTTTTCCTGAATACCTAAATAATATTATATTCTAATCTGAAGACACATAAAATGTTTACAGGCAGAGATGGGTTGTCATATTACTCCTTACATTAAATGCTTGAGCGTTACATGTTGCCAAATTGATTTCAAACCATTGTTTTTGCTCTCCTGTTTGTTTTGCTGTAAAATTATGTCAGACAGAAATAGCCATCTGGGAATCGAGTTAATTACACTTGCAAGCAGTGCCTACCATAGCCACAACAATATTCAGTGAGTCGTGGTTCAACCCAATTATTCCAGTTCCTAATGAGACTCTTACCTCTGGCACTTGGTGAAGTCAAAACCAGTGTAGCCACAGAACTTGCAGAGTGCAAGCATGCCCTCCACGTACCGCGGCGGCGGGGAGGGCGGTGTGGGCGGGGGCTGCGGGGGGGGCGGTGCCGGCGAGGGCAGAGCTTTCTCGGGAGACGCCTCCGCACTGCTGCTGCCTCCCAGGGGACTCTCAACACAAACAGAGGGCATGGACTCCATCATCTGGCAGGTACAGGGTAGGTTAGTTATTAAGAAAAAGATTGTGGCTATTATCAAATAACATTACCAGCTTTTATGTTGGAGAAAATACAGATACAGACAGTAGTAATATCGAAACAATATAGAAATATTTGGAGAACTCGCCTGTATCCTAACCCATTTCTCACTAATTAATATGATAAAGATAAATAAACAAATAAACATTAAAAATAATAATTAGACAAGTTAAGGAATTTAAGATTGTGTTACACAGAATTTTTTTGAAAAGTGCACTATTTCTCAACAGAGTAACAGAAGGTAAATAAACTTTACAAATACTTACAAGAATGTAAAGGGAAAAAATAATGATCAAATTTAAAATATTGCTATAAAAGGAAACAATAAAAAAGTACATAATGTTCAAACACTGTTTGTTGAAGTTTGTTTGTTTAATATTATTATATGAAAACATCTTTCAATTCTCTTTTAAAAGCACTACATGTATCAAAGAATATGTCAGAATCCATCAGAGTTTTATTTTGATTAAATAACTGGCACATTCTTCTGATTGGATTCCTGACACCAGGATTTGTGCGCGTCCGGCTAATGTGGAATAAGTGGTTAGACCTAGTTGTTCTGGATGGTATTTTGAAGTTTATTAGTTGGAGTAAGGTAGGACAGTTGATAATGTTATTGCACACTTTATATGGGGTAATGAGATCAAGGTATTTTCGCCGGTTAGTGAGGGTGTAGATTATAGATAGAGAGCATACGTACGTATTCCCGTTTAGGTGCGCTCATTCCGTAATTAAGGCAATGCAGATATTTTCTTTGAATACTTTCAATTTTGTCTTCGTAGATACTGTAGAGTGGAGTCCATATGGGGGCGCAGTATTCAAGTTGAGAACGGACCAACGTATAGTAAAGGGGGAGGTAGGTTTCAGGTTTTCGAAATACACGGCTGTTTCTGATAACAAAGCCTGGCATGCAATAAGCTTTATTACAATATTATCAATGTGCATATCGAAATGAAGTTTTGAATAAAAAAGTATGCCTAAGTCTGTTATACTGTATACGCGCTCGGGTGCGTAGTTACCAATATAATAATTGTTTGTGATAGTGTTATGATTTTTGGTGAAGCTTATTTGTTGATTTATGATCATTGCAAAACGCTTCAAATCTTACTAAATCTCTTTGGATGAGCAGAAAATCATTTATATTCCTAACGGCAAATATTTTTATGTCATCAGCATACAATAGAAACAAAAAAGAGTGCAAAAAACATTTAGTAACGCTATTGATAAAAAGTATAAATAACAGCGGACCCAGGATTGATCCCTGTGGCACACCAGAGGTAACTGGTTCCCACACAGAAGTATGTCTCCGTAATGATACAGCTTGTTGTCGTTTTGTAAGTATGAAACAAACACGTATTGAGTTTCCGCCAATTCCGTTTTACATATTTTTTAATAAGTAATAGGTGGTCAACCTTATCAAACGCTTTTTAAAATCGCAATAAATTGAATCTACCCGGTGACCTAGATCCATGCTGGTTAATAAAAAGTTATAATAAATAAGTAAATTACTCGCAGTAGACTTGCCTTTGACGAATCTGTGTTATTGGTCTATAATTTTGTCAGCAAGCTGGGGATACACATTGTCATGGACAAGTTTTTCCAAAAGTTTAAGAATCGCGAGAGATTGGAGATCGGCCTATAGTTTTCCACTCTTTGACGCGAGTCACCCTTGTGGACCGGTGTGATATAGACTAACTTCCACCTGTCAGGGAAAACCCCTTCACTCAAATATTTATTAAATATTATAATAAGAGGCACACATAGTGACAGTGCAGCAGATCTAAGGAAAAACGCCGGTATTCCATCGTGACCCGCACCTTTGTTTATATCTAGTGACTAAACTTGATTGCACTTCTCTTTCAGTTAGTTCAATCGTGTGAATGTGCATAAGTTCGGGGTCATGAACTGATTCAAGTTGGTCGATGTCGATTGTATCATTGATGGAGGAAGGTTCAAATGTTGAAAAATTCAGAAAATATGTTACAGATTTCCTGGGTATCATTAGATTTACTCCCTTCGAAGGACATAGCAGCGGGGTATCCGTAGGACGATTTAAGTGATGATATATATGTCCAAAACCTTTGGTGTTGTTCTGCAATGAACTTTCAATGGTGTCGATAGATAGCTTTCGGGATTCATTGGTTAACTTTTTGTATGTAGTCCGTAAGAAAGAAAATTCAGAATAGTCAGAAAGACCTTTATATGTCTTCCATTTGAGCCAGACTTTATCTTTTTTCCGTGATAACTTAATAAGTTCTGGTGTAAACCAAATGGGAAATTTCTCATTTCGTCGTGCCGAAACTGGAATACTTATCAATTAAATTATTTATTATTATATAGAAGCGATCTACTGCCAGTTCGGCTGTTAGATTTGCGGTTTTGGATATCTAATCAATACAATTAATATCATTATTAATTTGAGTGTAATCAGCTTTTCTGAAAATGCGCCTACGCTCTTTGTTGCTTTTAATTTTTGATTGGATTACAGAGGATATATCAAATTCCAGGGCTGGATGGTGTCTGTCCTCTGAAAAGAGAGGGTCGTTGCTACGTGTAACATTTGTTTCGCAACTGTAAAATATGGGGTCTAAATATTTTTCATTGTGGTTTGGAATACAATTATATTGATGTAAGATTATTAACCCTTTAGGTGCCACATGTATTTTTTAAAAATGCTGGAGAAGTGTCGATAATCCATGAATATATATATTTTTTATTTTGATTACTTTTATTTTTAGACACATGTTTTCAATAATGTGACGTAATTTTAGAACCGTGGGTAATGCGTGACGAATTTTATGGCTCGAGCTATATATCGTTCTGTGGCACTCAAGTACAATAATGTATCGGAACGATATATCATTCGGTGGCACCTAAAGGGTTAATGACATTATTTGAAGCAAAGTTTGCGATGCAGCTGAGTTTGCAGAGGCACGACTTTGACAGCAGCCTTCGGAAAATGACCAATTAGATAGATTCATATCCCCTAATACGCAAAACATGTTATTTGGTTCAGATGAAAATACAGATTTCAGGTTGTTGGAGAAAATATCATATAAAGTGGCTGGCGAGACAGATATATATACAGCACAAATGATGAGATTGAGAGACCTCATCGAGATAGAGACGTAGATTTGTTCCATTTGAGTGTTTTCCCAGGCATCAAGGCGGGAGGCTGCAAGCTCTTTGCATACTGCCACCAGCACCCCGCCTCCATCCATTCCGGTAAGTATACAGTCTCTGTCTCGTCGGAATACTGTGTATCGTGAATCAATGAATTCACTTGTATTTTTACACTTGATACAAGCCACGTTTCGACTAAAACTATAACATCGTAGTTATTCGATTGGATATTAACAAGTAGCAATTGGGTTTTAGTCTTAATACCATTACAGTTCTGGTAGTAAACGGATATATATGAAATCATTTTACCAGAGTAAGAGTGTCTTTCAACATATTCCACATTAGCGAGAGCGATACATAAAGTAGAACGTAACAGGAAACTCGCAAATTATACATAGAACATAGATTACTTAAGAGTGTAAAATATTTCAGCGTTGTAAAGTGTGAAAGAATGTGCAAAGAACATGATAGTGGTAAAAAGTTACGAAGACACTGCAAAAAACAAAAATATGAACAGGTTTTGAGATAAATAAAATAACGGGCAAGGATGCAGTATTAAGAAAAGTGGGCATAGATAATAGTAGAAACAAGTTTGTAGAAGTCATATGTTTTGTTGATCATGATGTGGGGTTATCATTTGAAGATCTCCCTCACGGAGAATGGTGACCACCCGAGAGAGATCATTCCTCTTTGCCAGGATACTGCCGTTCCGCACTCATATGTATTTGTAGCCGTTGGCTTGTCCGGCTGCACGTGTTTTTGAAAAAAGTTTCTCAGTGTTAGGTGCTCGTTTACATAGAAATTGGTGCTGGGAACACCAAGTCCTAAGTGCTCAGTTGTAAGGCTGCGGCGAGTCCTTGAAGCAGCGATGACATCATCACAGAGACGCTTTGTCGAGAGCTGGACGACAATATTGCGTGGATGGTTTGAGGGAGTGGAGTGACCACGAGCGACGCGATGCACTGACACCACATAGCTACTCGGAAGCGGCACGCTGGTGACGCTTCCCATTTTCTCCATTAGGTTCATCAAATGTTGTGAATGTTTAAGTTGCATATTCTGCTGCACTGCTTCATGTCGTTTTGAGCGTCTCGAAGCAATTCAACTTCTCGTTGGAGACTGGCATTTTCATCCTGGAGAACACTCAAACTTCCAGAATTTTACTGTACTGCTCTTTCCATTCGTTAGACAGCGCGTCCAATTTGATTTGGACGGCGGCAATAGCCGTCTTGCTTTCCGAGTGCATAATATCTAACTTAAGACTCCAAGAAATTGATGAGGGAGTCAGTAATGATATTTATCATTGACTGATGTTTGGGTGAGTCCATGGTGCCGGATACGGTTACCAGTGGTGACGAAGACGATGTTGGTATTTTCTTTACACTGCACACCTTGCTGTGCGATTTAGACATATTTATTTATTTGTACGTAGGTTTTTCGAATATTCTCTGTATTGTTATCTGGAGAAAGTAAATATAGATGTCATTGAAAATAATAATTGTTTATTTGAGTGGAGAAATACTAACATAAATATCCCAAAAACAATATTTATCTGAAAAGTCTAACCGGTTCAAATAATATATAGTATTTTTTGTCATATGATTAATTTTATTGAAAATATGAATACATAACACTTATATGTGTAGCTAATTATTAGTATTAGAGCAATCGTTCAGGCAAAGAACATAATAATAATATAATGTATGCATAAAATTACCTCGTCAACTTTGTTTGGGGAGCCAACGGACACAAAGTAATCAATATCACATCCCGTATTAGAGATGCATTTGATCTGTGTGTCTGCTGTGAAGGGTACATTAACCTATAACAAAAAATAAAATAAAAAACATTAGATGTAATCATAATACAAGTAATGCAAACAACACGGGCATGTGCGCAGTCTGGTGGTCGCAAAAGACCTCTAATAAACTGAATAAGGTTTTTTTTATCCCATTTGGTTAACAATTACATTAAATACAATTTTTTTAAATGCTATAGCCGGAACTATGGAATACGTAATTCAATAAATCCGATATATTTCATCGCTCTTCTGACTGAACCTCGTACGAGGTGTGTTCAAAAGAAAAGGTGAATTTTGAATTTTCGCAGGCTGTGTACATTCGATTATCGAATTTTTTTTGTTGTTATGTTGGTACACATATGTTTATCATGTTCTTCGATTTTTTACTTTTGAAAAAAATGGATCAAAGAATATGTATTAAATTTTGCGTTAAAAATGGAATAAAGTGCTCCAACGCACTTAAAATGTTCACTGTGGCATTCGGCGAGTCTACTTTGTCTCAAAAAAGTGTTTACAAGTGGTACAAGCGCTTTACAGAAGGCCGAGAAGATGTTAATGACGATGAGTGTCCTGGAGTTGCAACCACGTCAACAAACGAAGAAAACATCGAAACAGTGAAGAAAATGGTTTTGGAAAATCGTCGAATCACTATTAGGGAAGTTGCAGAGGATGTTGGCATATCAATCGGCTCATGCCATGCAATTTTCTAGGATGTTTTGGGCATGGAATGTGTGGCAGCGAAGTTTGTTCCGAAATTGCTAAATTTTGAGCAAAAGCAACGTCGCATTAGTATCGCTCAGGAGTTGTTGAATGACGTCAACGACGATCCAGTTTTGCTCAAAAGGGTCATAACTGGTGATGAAACGTGGGTACATGGTTATGACTCGAAACCAAGGCCCAATCATCCCAATGGAAGCGGCCAGAAGAGCAAAGACCGAAAAAAGCAAGCCGAGTTCGATCAAACGTGAAGGTTTTGCTCATTGTTTTCTTCGATTACAATGGCGTGGTGCATCATGAGTTCTTGCGAACAGGTTGTACGGTTAATAAGGAATACTACAAGTTATGCAACGTTTGCGTGAAGCAATACGGCTCAAACGATTGGAATTGTGGAAAAACAAATCATGGATTTTGCATCACGATAATGCACCAGCTCACGCATCAATGCTTGTTCGTGATTATTTGGTTAAAAACAACACCGTAATCATACCTCAACCACCGTATTCAGATTTGGCTCTCTGCGACTTTTTCCTATTCCTGAAACTGAAGAGACCAATGAAAGGAAAGCGTTTTGCCACAATTGATGAGATAAAGTCAGAATCGAAGAATGAGCTGATGGCCATACCGAAAAGTGCATTCCAGAAGTGCTTCGAGGATTGGAAGAAGCGCTGGCATAAGTGCATTATATCTGAGGGGGATTACTTTGAAGGGGAGAAAATGGATATTGATAAATAAATAAATACTTAAAAAATTCAAAAATTCACCTTTTCTTTTGAACACACCTCGTATCTATGAGATGGTACTATGGAATATGTAATTCAATAAATCCGATATATTTCATCGCTCTTCTGACTGAACCTTGTATCTATGAGATAGTACTATGGAATACGTAATTCAATAAATCCGATATATTTCATCGCTCTTCTGACTGAACCTTGTATCTATGAGATAGTACTATGGAATACGTAATTCAATAAATCCGATATATTTCATCGCTCTTCTGACTGAACCTTGTATCTATGAGATGAAAGAAACTGTCTATTTTCCTTATTTTTAAGCAATTTTTTTTCGTTTAATTAATACTTACTACGTTTTTGTAGATAGAATGTTGAGTCAGAACAGCGATGATAAGCCATCTTGGAAAATTTTACCACTTAATTATGTAGCAGTGGCGTGCAGTCCATAAAGGCTGAAAAGCTGTGCCTACCATAAGAAACACGAACCATTAAAGAATGTTTGATCAAAATGTATTTTTTCGATAAATTTGGGAATATTTCTTGTCACAATCGTTCCATATGGATGGATAAATTGTTTCTATGACAAATTCACACTTTTTAGTAAGATAATAAATTTCAAATATTTAATGTACAATTCACACCCAAACTTACAGCATAGCTTGGATCATAGATCAATGCACTGATGGTTAGAATGCATATTTGGGCATTTCTCACCATCGTTGCATATTATGGCTATTTTAATAATTAAATGCATATTTTGCATATGTCAATTACCGACAACTAAAAATTGCACAGTGAAACAGAAAAGGGTGACTCAGTAACTGCACCAAAATAAAGTTACATGCTATGCTAGAAGTTTGGGGTGATGTCATTTTTTATTTTACTTTATTCGGAAAACAAATGGTTCTATACACTTTTTTGATATATTGCGTGTTTACTGGGTTGCATCAACCAGTTAAGTTTCCGCATAAAATACATTTTACAAAAAGATGAAAAACATAAATGATAAGAAAAACACATTGATAGTGAAATTGAGAAAAAAATAAATGTTCTATTCCAATGACCAATAATAATAATAATTGGATAATTTTTGTCAGTGGCAGTTCATAGTTTTTTTTTTAGCAGATATATTTTATCAAAACGTACTTACTGTTTTGGCCCTTCATCGGATTGTTGAATATAGCGACGGTCACATAATAAAAAAATTTCATTGCTAGATTCTTTGATACGATTATTAGATAACCAGAAAAGTTTTAGAGGAATTAAATTGTTTAAGATTAAGAAAGGGACACTTAAAATGGTTTGGGCGTGTAGAGCGGATGAATGAGGAAAGGAGTGTAAGGTTAATATAATATGAGGTAGAAGTTAATGGCAGAAGAAGGTGGGGAGACCTGAGGAAGACATCAAGTGAATCAAATACTTGAGTCGGGTCATGTCAAGAGTCAGAATAACAGAAGAGTATGTACAAAACGGAATGTGCTAAATTACATTTTATATTATATTAAATAATCCAAGTTTGTCTAATTTTCTTATTTTTGATTTTATTGCACAATTTGATACCTTAGTTCAATAGGGAACTAACTCAAAATGCCTCATTTCGAGAAAACTGGATTTGAAAATTTTTCATAAAAACATCGCTTCGATGTGAAGTTACTTTGTCCACTTATAACATAACAATAGATGCAACATGTTAGTAATTTATCAACCTATCATATCTATGCAATAGTTAACGACAATTTCATATAAAAGTTTTTCGAAATTAATTAAAAAGTGATCACACTCTATTTATTTCTGCCCAGACTTGTACAGACCATTAAGAATCTTAGTTCTATAGAGAATTGTTTCTCTACAGAATTATGTTTTGTTGCCTCTGCCTCTTACCGGTCGCATCTATTGGAAACATAATCTGCAGTTTGATAGGTCCGCGCGGTTTTATTATTTTTGTGCTTGGAATATTAACACTAATTGTATTGGACGAGTTATTTATTGAATTTTAGTTTAGGCAGAATTTATAATAACAATGGTCACGTGGCGTCATACTGGGCACGATGAAGCCAAATCCCTGGAGTAGAAACTTACAAGTGCAGGTGTAAGCACTTCTCTTCTTTGTTTCTACACCATTGAATAACGTTTCAGAACAAAAAAAAATGCATACAAAAGAATCAGATTTGTGAAACAGTTAAAGAAGATGTTAAAAAACACATCAATTCGTTTACACGTCCAGGTTCACATTATTGCAGGAAAGGGTCGAAGAAGAAGTACGATGATGGCAGTTTGAATCTTGCCATAATGTACCGGATGTATGTAGAAAAATCAACAGCGGAAAACAAGACGTCTGCCATAATAAAATACTTCAAACGAAATTTAACATAATCTTTTTTTAAACCGAAAAAAGATTTGTGTGCATTCTGTACGACATTTAAAAACACGAATGTAGAAGAACAAGCCGCAAAAAGTATGGATGAAAAAGAATAACATAATGTGCAGGAAGGAAAAAGATGCCGATACGAAGATGGTTAAAATGTCACCTAACATTATGTTATGATGCTTTGACTTACAAGCAGTTTTGGCAACTGGAAATGTTTCAGAGATTTATTACAAGAGAAAATTATCGACTTACAACATTTTTCAATGTGGTTACCACAAAGGATGGATACTGTTTCAGATGGCATAAGGGAAGTTAGTGGCGTGCAGTTTATAAAGGCTGAAAAGTTGTGCCTGCCCTAAGAAAATGATCCATAAAAAGGCATTGTAGAAAATAAAAGGCGACACTTTTCTACTCAAAATGTAATTTTCCTTGAATTTTGTAGGAAACTAGTAGGCTAGTTTATTCACTCGGACATAATAATCAGCAATATTTAATGCACAATTCATAAGCAAATTTGAAAAACTACACACAGCCTACCTTCGGTCATAGAGCGATTGATTCACGCCACTGAATAAGGGTTTGGCCAGTAGAGGAGCAACTATTTATATTTATATTGGTAGCTGTATTTATTCCTTCATGGATAAATATTGGCGGAACAAAACCCAAACTATGTTTTATAGTGATAATTGTGGCGCACAAAATAAAAATAAGTACATTTTTTTTTTTTTTTTTTATATATTTATTTCTTGCTAAAGCAATCCCGATGAGTTTCAAAACTCATTTTAGGACGGGAGGAATTTACAATACATAAGTAGGAGATAGTACATACATCTTCAGCCTATACCTATGTTGCCTAGAAGCTCTTAATATTGATGAAATTATTGATAAGTATTTCATTGTTGGTCACATCATTGAGCGGGAAAAATGCAGAATATTTAAATCTAATGAAAACATAATATCAGTGTCTAGCCAATGGACAGTTATTATGCAGACGGCTAAAAATAATGGTATCCGTAAAAGAACCGTTAAAAAAAATGGTACCATAAAAGAAATGGCTAATGAAGAATTTGTTGATTTAAAAAGTTATGTCTGCAAATGGGAAAAAAAACTTCTGTATTAATACTGATTTTGAAAAAGTCATCTGGAATAAAGTGAAGATAGTATTTTTTTTTAATCTACACAGGATAATTCACTAAAGTATAGTGATCGAGAATTTAAATCTATTAATGTTAGACATCGGATGAGGGGAAGTCGTCAGATACCAATTGGGAGCTACCAAAGCATACAATTCGTATCCAAAAATATCACTCAAAAAAAAAAAGATTTGATATCATGTGAGCTGAGCGCTTAATTATACCAAGGGTTCACAGGGATTTCTATAAAAATCTCAATCCCGATCCAATAACTGAGCCCAGTGCAAGTTATTGCACATCCAATGAGGATTTTAAATTTATACAGTTTCTTGGTATTTTTACTTCTTATTTTATGTGCAATTATTTTGAAATATAAAATACAAAAAAAAATATTTGATATCATGTGAGCTGAGCGCTTAATTATACCAAGGGTTCACAGGGATTTCTATAAAAATCTCAATCCCGATCCAATGAATGAGCCCAGTGCAAGTTATTGCACATCCAATGAGGATTTTAAATTTATACAGTTTCTTGGTATTTTTACTTCTTATTTTATGTGCAATTATTTTGAAATATAAAATACAAAAAAAAATATATGTAAGACTGGTTTCCTTTCTTGATTTATCTGACAAACAACAGGGGGTGATACTTGATAGGGAATAATGCATGATATTCCGCGATATGAGCTTGGGATATGCCAATCCGAGTCAATCTGTCTTTTTTGCAAACGTACATAATATTATTTATGAAGTGCATTTACAAGAAATAATTTAGTAAAAGCATGTACTCGTACCTATGTGTATTCTTTCTTAGGACATTTTAGATAATATTTTAATAAAACAAATAGCTAGCATATAATGAACTGCTAAACCAACACAGTCCCAGTGAGATGAGTGGCTAATGTTTTAAATTTGTTTTTTTTTTTTTTTTAAATTTATGAATGAATAAATAAATCAATCCTGAAGTTTGATTTGTTTCCGCAGAATTCCACAAAATTGAGGTTTTAGTCTCTATAAAACAATTTAATGGAGTAAGACATTAAATTGTTTTATAGAGAGACATGTTCAATGTTTCCCTATTGAACTGTAAATGGCTACATTTATTAAGTTCCAAATGGAAACATTTGACATGTTTCTCTATTGAACAAAGAATGTTCTGATTTCATTAAATTTCCATAAAGAATTAGATGATTTTACTTCATAATTAGGACGGATTACTTATTTTTTTATTGAGATATGAGAAGGGAGAGTTTCTTTACCATTCTGCATCATTAACTCAAAATCCAGAAATTTTGAGTTATTTCCCTATTGAACTAAGGTATCGAATCGATCTGCAGAGAAAACTGACATTGTAATTTGTATAGTGCTGTTTTGTGAAAAATTACCTCAAGGGCACTAGCTTTACTAATGCTCTATATTTTGCATGGACATAAATACAAGTGGAACCTCACTTAACGGGTATCTCCCATAACCACTCAAGCGACAGTTAACCGAAAAATACCGTAAGTATTTATTTTGTAGGATTTCTGTTACATATCATATATGAATGTGTTCATAATTGAATTCTTTATTTAATTAAAGTTATTTTAAGTCGTGATATTTATAAATAAAGAGTATTATAAATGCAAATATATTGTTTTTAGTGCGTTTTGTGTTTCTTTTTATTTCTTTTTACAAGTCTAGCTCTAATTACATCATATGTGCTGTTTTAACATAGTTATTCAGAGAGTGATTCACAAGGAAGAAATAGGTATAAATTTAATTTTTCTGGAATGATTTTTAGTCTAATATTTTACATTTGAAAAACGTAATGTCAAACTAAGTGTAAATGTCAACATGTTATTTAATTCAAAAGCTCGGATCACACCGTGGATCATAGAATACAACGGAAGCTTACATGATTCTTTTTTTTCTTTTTAATTAATTTACATAAAATTTGTATAGGTCCAACAATTGCCGAACTGCTTCCTGTTCACCTAGATAGGGTTTGTATATATTTTTAAAATATTATTTATAGTGCACCATTGACAGGTTGCGGAGGACGCGGAAGAGGAAGAGGGACGGTAGGAGAGAGATTTGAATATTTTTTCATTATTAATAATTTTTAATATTTCTAAAAGAAATTACCAATTTTCATTATTACAGAAATGCAATGAGCGGCAGATGGTGCTGGACCACCAGTACCAGTACGAAGACCAGCACGAGGACAAGGAGCTGCAACTCAAAAGAAATACCTGCAACATTGCCGTCGCCCTTTGGCCCACCATGGCAGTTGACGACTCCCGCTCCGACATCAACTTTGTTATAATATTTCTTAGTTGGAAAAATCACCTTTCTTTATTTGACAACCAAAAGTGAAGGAAACTAGGCCATTTTTTTCTTCTTTCTGCATACATGCGTCTCATAAAAATCAATATTTTGACACCACAAAACCACCAATGGTTCAATTTTCAGGTTCTATCGGAGAAGGTTGGGTGGAAATTTATTATGTATGCTTCAAATATGCCCATTGAAATATACATATTAATGCATGTAAATATGTATTTTCATATTTTTCTGTATGCTGCATATTTCAATATTTCCGCTACAGGCGTTTGGTTCGCCAGAGGCATAGAGTGCCTCTGGCGGCCGAGCGGAGACCTACTCATCACATGGCGAAGAGCAGGCATTATTCTAACGGCTGGATTGGAATCGAAAGATAAACGTAACCTTAGCGATTATTGTTATTACAAGCGTTCTAACTGAATACATTTGATTCTAAGCATTCGGCATTTTATTTATCGCCAACAGTATATATATATATATTATTTGTACTAATTGTGTGTTTTATACATATTTTGTTAATTTTCTTCAAATATTAACAGTAATACGGTAAGCCCTCAAATTCAGACAAGGTACCTGCGAGCAAAAATCGGGCTTAAGCTTCCTTCATTTCGAATACGATAAGGTCGATTCAGTCAAAAAGGGACCTGGAAATCGTTGATACGCCAAAACCCACCTTCCGTCCATCGAATTTCAAACAAAATAAGGCTCAGATTCGTTCAAACCGGCCACCCTAAAGTCTCGCCAAGCGAAAATCCACCATTGGCCTATCGATGTTCAAAGAACGTAAGGCTCAGAGTGGGTCAAATTAAGTTTCAACACCCCCCAAAATACACAGTCGCGGCTGACTTCGTACCGGCTTGAAAATATTTCTAACACACACACTCATTGCTTCATCAACATTAACATATTCTAAATAAATATGAACCAATTGCAGGACTGCAATAGGCAAAACCTAGTGTCTAGTAAAGACTTATTTGTGTGTTCCTTTCAAGGGCTGCCGATTAAAAAAAAAATGATCTACTCTAATTATTTTTTCATTTTATTTTTGGGAGAATTAACAGCAAATCCATAACTTACATATATATAACAATAAATCATGTCAATTATAAATTTTCCACTGTGTGATAAATACAATGAGTAAAGTGTGACAATATACAGTTTTACATCAGTTAGCTTAAACTATGTCAGTCGGTGGGGGGGAGGGTGGAGGGGAACATAGGAGTGGGATAAAGGTAACAAGGACTGGAGTAGATGAAAAGGTGGTTTAAGTTATCTAGTTTGAGAGCGGTAGTGTTATGGATTTTATATTAATATCACGTATAGTTGAGTTAAAAATGTCAATGTGGTAATAATTTAAGTTAAATGAGTATGTAGATAAAAGAGTTTTGTTTGGGATTGGTTTTACAATGAGGGATATAAAAAGTAAGTGGCTGTCTGCTGTTGCGATTTAGGATATAAAATAATAGGAGTTTGAGAAGATCAGGGCTATCAACTAAGTTGCGTGCGATTTTAAATAACATTACGGAATCCGCTATATTTCTTCGGCAAGTTAATGCCAGTAAATTAAAAAAACTGTGTGGAGTCTTCATTGCTAACATGAGATCTAAAAGAGCGGAAGTTTAGGTACCTTAAAAATCTATTTTGGACGCTTTCAATTCTATTTTAATGTACTGCATAGCCTGGGTTCCATACCTGAGATGAATATTCCAAAATACTGCGAACATATGAGAAGTAAAGTGTTTTGAAAGTGCCAAGATCGTTGAACTGTTTATAGGCACGGATGACGAAACCAAGCATAGATGATGCTTTACTTACTATATGGTCGATATGTTTATTGAAATTCAATTTATCATCTAGTATGACCCCAAGGTCCTTACTTTCTGATTTGGTAGATAACGGTTGACAATTAATTGAGAAATCACGAGTAAATACATTTTTATTTCTGGTAAAGTGCACAACGAAGCATTTAGAGACATTAATTTCCAAAAAGTGGGCATTACAATACAGATTCAAACGATGCAAATCATCCTGTAGCTTCTGAAAAAAATGTTACTCATAATTGCAGTGCGTTCGTATACCGGCCGTATACGGGGGTAAAGTAGCTGTCAGATTTATACCGACCGGCCCCCATAGTTATTAGACATGAGTGCCGCTTTTGATACGATTGACCACGATTTTCTTATCACACATTTAGAAGAATCCTTTGGTTTAAACTGTGGCGTTAAGAATTGGCTGACATCGTATTTAACCAATCGTTTACAAGCAGTGAAGATGGAAGACAAAACCAATCAAAATATGCAACCCTTTCATCTGGAGTAGCCCAGGGGTCCGTTCTGGGCCCTCTGCTCTTCATCCTTTTCACAAATGATGTAGCTAAAATAATAGAATTGTTTGGTCTTCAATCCCACTGCTATGCTGACGACCAGCAAGTTTATTATTACTGCTTACCAGAAGAAATAGACAGACTAAAAACTCCCATCTAGAAGCAATTACTCTCTGGATGACCTCAAATAGATTGAAGCTGAATCTGTCAAAGACTGAGTTTCTCTGAACCGCTACAAGCAGACGTCAGCATATCATTGATAACTCCCCAATAAATATTTCAGGAAGTGACATTACTCTTAAGACGTGTGTTAAATTACTCAGTGTCAATCTGGATGCAGACTTTTACTTTAAAAGTCAAGTAAACAGAACTGTAAGTACAGGGTTCTTTCAATTGAGGCAAATAAAAGCAGTACGGAGAAACCTGCCAACAGAGGCAACTAAATAGCTTGTCAATTCATACGTTGTGTCACGTCTAGATTACTGCAACGTAATATATGCAAGTCTCCCCAAATACCAAATTAACAAATTGCAATCAGTATTCAACGCTGCAGCAAGATTCATCACCGGCGTATCTAAATATTCTCACATTTCAGAGCATCTCAAAAATCTCCACTGGCTCAAATGTCCTGAAAGAATCCAGTTCAAGCTCTGCTAAATGGTATTTAAGTCACTTAACGAAATGGCTCCGGCTTACTTATCAGAACTGTGTATTCTTGAAAATACCAATTCATGGCAGTCCATCTTTAGGTCAGCAGCGTCATCAGCTATCGGGAGGTTGAAGGAACCAAAGCGCACACCTAATACTAAGTTCGGTGATCGTGCTTTCGGAGTATCAGGACCTAAAGCCTGGAGACTTAAGAATTATCAAAGACTCGACAGAATTCAGAACTAAACTTAAAACTCATCTTTTCAGACAATCATATCCATAAATTGAAGAAATGCACCCGTAAATTGCTTAGCTAGGCTAGCCGGTTAGTGCTTACCCAAAGTCATTAAATAAATAAAAAATTAAAATTCACGCATCTGTGCGCAAATGCGTCCACAGCCCGCAACACTGCAAATAACTAAAAGTGTAAAAATAAATAAAATATTTTAATATCTATTAAAAAGCTTCTTACGCTTTTTAAGGTCATTTTATAAATATTTTCCAGTCCGAAAAATTATTAATATTTCAATAAATACTAACTCTTCTTGTGCCACCAATCTTCTAATAAATGTAACATTAATAGAAAAGGAGCAACAAATAGCAACTATAAAACTATCATCTCTATACTTAAAATTACCAATAAAACTGTGTCTATACTTAAATTTACTAATAAAACTGCGAATCTGATCATTTGAATGTAAGTATGTTTTTCTGTATCTGTTTGTACATAATTAGATAAGAAATATTTGTACAGCGCCATTGAGATGATTTTTCACATACAAATATACGGCGCTATACAAATCATCCAATTAGTATTATTATTGCTACATAGTATGAAGATGAGGTAGATTGTATCCATGAAATTTTAGCAAGATTAAAATCATTTAAGATAACAAATGAATCAGCGGGGTGATTTGATACCACATATGTGAGAACGTTGTAAAACATTAGCAAAAAATAAATTAATAAAAAATTGTCTTATAATTATTTTTCCCCCCCACTCTTCTTTTTCGAAATCCAACTTTTTGTAAGTACCTACCTACTGTTAACAAAAAAAATCATTGTTTTTTTTCTAGGCGTTCTAAGCTGTTTCCTACAAAAAGTTTAATTTTGAAAAAAAAAAATCCTTGATGTGAACCAGGCTTTATTTACCCAGCTGTCAAACTTTGTTGGCGGATATTTCCATACAAAACGAAAAAACGTGTAGGATTTTATAAAAGAATGGTCACGTGTAATATTATGATATATGTCTTATTTTAAGGCTTTGCAAAACAGAATTTATATGGATTATTACAAACATCCCTTAAAAAGTGGAGGTTTTATGCACTTAAAAAAATATATATTTACATTTTTGAAGATAATCCCTAATCAGTCAACAGGCTGAAAATGTAATTATGTTAAATTCCCACGATAGAAAAAAAAGTGTGCTCCGAAAATTAAAAAAAAAAAACAGATTTGTTCTGTTATTTAACATGCTATGGGTTTGAAAAAATTCATTGTGTTTCTTTAAATGCTACTTAACACATTCATCTTGAGATTTTTGATCTATTAAATATGTCGTGTTTTATTAATATTTATAGAAATGTCACTTACGCCCATTTATTCTAAACGCTCTTCTTATTGGAGCGCTCTTTCTATCTTTCGAATGATCATATCTGCCTTTCAACATCGGTCAGTCGGGATTCGGAGCCCTTGCTACACAGACCTGCCGCTGGTTTAGCACCGAAAATTACGTGATTTCTGAGAATTTGTTACACGTGTTAGAAAAAAAAAATATATAAGTTAAATAATATCATTTTTCAAATATGGGAAAAACAAAAAAAATTCACATATTCTAAGAAAATTTGCGAATTTGTCATACGTCTGTGCATGATGATCAGAGGAGCGGAAGACCTTCAATTGTGACTGACGAAATTGTGGAAAAAATCGAAAAAACGCTCCGTAACAATCGCAGATTGACTGTGGATGAACTTTCTGCGATGTTTCCGCAAATCTCCAGATCTCTACTACACGAAACCATCACAGAAACCCTAGGATATCGGAAACTGTCCACGAGGTGGGTCCCAAAACAGCTGACAGACCAACACAAGTTGAATCGAGTGGAAGCCGGACAAGTTTTTGAGGCGCTGCAAACTCCATGGAGATGAATTTCTCCGCTCCATCGTGACCGGAGATTAAACTTGGGTTGCACACTACACGCCTGAAACCAAAAGCCAGTCTCAATAGTGGCGTCTCACCTCTTCACCCTCCGCCAAAATGTTTAAAACCACAATTTCAGAAAATCATGGCATCCGTGTTCTGGGACTGTCAGGGCATAATTTTGATTGAATATCTGCCTCAAGGGGAGACCATCAACTCTGCAATATACTGTGAGACCCTAAAAAAGTTGCGGAAGGCGATTCAAAACAAGAGGAGAGGCATGCTGACAAAGGGAGTCAGCCTGCTGCACGACAATGCCAGACCACACACGGCCAACGCCACGAAGGAACTGCTTGCCTCGTTTAAATGGGATGTCCTGAACCACCCCGCGCATTCCCCTGACCTAGCACCTTCAGATTATTATCTCTTTACCTCCCTGAAGCTGCACATGGGTGGAAAAAGGTTTTCAACCGACGAGGAGGTAGAGGAGGAGGTGGAGAAGTGGACGAAGGGGTTGGCGGGAAACTACTTTGAGGAAGGCATCAAAAAGTTGATACCCCGCTTCACTACCTGCATTGAGAGGAATGGCAACTATGTCGAAAAATAGCTTACATATGTACTACGGTAACCATGTAATTTTTTTGTTTCAATAAAAAAATTTGTAACCTACAAAAATTCAGTACACTTACTTTCTGGATATGCCTCGTATATAGATTATAAAAATTATTTATTTATCTAGTAAAAATTATTTCAGAAATCGTGTTTTGGCAGATAATATACCTAATGCATTGGAAAACGGAATTGCGCAGTAAGTTTTTTTTTTTACGCATGATTTTATTGTTTATTGTGTGATTTTTAAGTTTCCATCAGCATAATATTTTGTTAATTATCACTTTTTATGTAAAAAAAAGAATGCCGACTTGGGATTCGAACCAACATTTCCCCAACGACAATCAGAGACACCTACCACAAAGCTACGCAGTATGAATGACTCGGTGACATAATGTTATGCTTTTATCGTTTACTGCAAATTTGTTTTACAACATTCTCGGTACCTAACCTACCCATTTAATATTTGTCACTGGCCTGTTTGAATTTTGAAATCTGTCAGTAGGTACTGTCAATACAACATGCCGGTATTTTGACCAAGTTACTCAAACTTTTATGACCTATGGCCCTTTTTGAGATTTTTAACCGATATTTCAGGCTTATCTGTTTTTATGCATTTACAGAATATGGTCAGATAGTGCAACATGCCGGTATTTTGATCAAGTTCCTCAAACTTTTATGACCTATGGCCCTTTTTGAGATTTTTAGGCGATATTTCAGGCTTATCTGTTTTATGCATTTACAGACTATCCGACTACTAAGTACCTTATATTTGCCATTTATATTTATATTTGGGGTTGAACTATTTGGTTTTCACCCATTGAGGGTGTTCTTGGCATAGAAAGCAAACCTAAATAAGGCAGTGGCTATGCGTGCTATAAATTTATTTAATGATGTTGTGTCGCTTTTCCACCAAATTTTAAAGCGTCGGTCAAAACAAATGTCTAGTTAAAAACAGGTTTTTAGTTAAAAAAAAATAAAAATAATAATCAGGTATAATAAACTTATTCTTGACGATACATCATTTTGTTTGAATAAACACAAAAAAGGGCATATTTTTAGGCATGGAATGCATTATCATATTTTACATAGATTCAAATGGGAAAAATTGCGTCGCTTAACAAGTGCTTCGTGTTACCGTAAGATTCTGGAATGAATTAATTAAGCGAGCTTCCACTGTACTTTCGAAATTAAAATAAACTTCATATTCAACTACTTCTTGATTTTAGTGAATATAATGTGTGGCGATTCCTTACCTGCTCCAGTAACTCCTGAACGGTGCAGCTCTCTTTGGGCAGGGTGAAGGTGATGAGGCGCTGCTCCCCGTTCTGCAGTAGGATCAGCATGCGCGCGCTCTGGGGCTCGGCCGCCACCGCTCCGCTACCGCTCTCCAGGGTGTTCAGAGGCTCCTGCTGCTCAACTGCACCAAACATTTCTCAATCCATTCATATCAATTATTTTAACAAATAAAAATGGTATAACCACTGAACAGATAATCTCTAGAAGTGTGATATATACAGATTTTAAGGAAAGTGGTTGTCGCCAATTTACGTAAGACCATTGGACTCCTAAACCTCAGACAGGCCAATGAAATATCTGTTTAACCTTTTCTACGGGAAGATTCACTATTATTAGAAAATTAAAAAACATTAACTTTCAAAAGTGGAGAAATTTTAAAAGCCCAAAAGTAGAAATCTGTTTTAACTGTCCATCAAATAAAATATAATAAAATAAAATCCTATTTCAAGAAATTTGGACATGATCTTTTTAGCAGTAATAAGCCAAGCAAGATTCATCCGTCAATGAGTAAAAAATTTGGAGTGGTCAATAGATGACTCACAAGTAATGCAAACGGTTTAAAAGCTTCTCGTGTTAAAAATATGTTGATACATATATATTTTCATAGAGCACAACAGTATATTTGGCAAAACATCATGTGTAAGTAGAAGAAATTACCTTGATGCGGTCTGAAGGGTGAAACGACTTGAACTGGGAGATCTTGCTTTCTTGGGACCAGAGTGGAGTGGCGGCCGGCAGGTGGTGCACTTCCTCCTCGGCCACCTCGCATAGCTCCTCTGTGAACAAAATACAACAAAGAATTAATATTTTGTTTGAAAGTTTTATACATAGCGAAATTAATAAATTAAAAGTAGCAAAAGTACATAGTGTATAAAACTTCCAAACAAAATGAATGCCGAAAAAATACAAAAAAAGAATTAATATAACCATAATACATATGCATTACTTAAGTTTGATCATAATTATATGAACAAATTAGTCATTTTTCATGTCATAAGATTGCCCTATTAGGTGGGCTGAAAACGTCAAGAAAGAAGCTGCAGAGGCACTTCCGACAATAAGGAACTCCAGTGAAAAATATATATTCGTATAGATCAGCAAATGCCGATTCTGAGTATATAACTTTTATTGTATATAATTATACGTAGATTTTATAAATCGTTATATAAAAGTGAATTAAAAACTATACCATCAAAACACCATGTTCTGTTGGTACCACTGCTTCTGACGTCACACATGCATTTTTCGAGCCCAACTATAACTAGATAAGGTTTTTTTCCGCTTTTTTATAATGCTTATGGCTTATAATTTCGCTGTTTACAGTGTTCATTTTGCTAGTAAAATAATTATGTTTATTGCGACTACTTGAGAGTTTTTGCTTGAAAATTCATACCAATTTTAACCAATTTGTCTACGTAATAATCTATACCCCTTCCACAAAACAACAATGTCATTGGCACTTTGGTGATTATTTCTTCAGTTATTCTGGAAGTGGAGGATTTCTAATGATACCTCGAACCGATTATTTCTAACAAGGCACAATATATTTATTTTTATTTTAAGCCATTAAAGAACAAAACTATTTCATTTATTCAACCTATTCAAGTTAATACCTGTCTACTGCTGTCACGGACTGTTTGTCAAGTCCGCAGATGCGCATGCGTCAGTTTTTGCGCATGCGCATCTGCGGACGCATGTCCCCAATATTGTTCAACCTTTACATGGATGAACTAACCGAAAGACTAAACAATGCAAGGGAAGGCTGCCACATCGGAGGACAGTGTCTGAACAATATCAGTTATGCGGACGACGTGGTACTGATGGCACTGTCTATACTCTCCTGAAGATCTGCGAAGAGTTTGCCGAAGAAACAAACATGTTATATAACCCCAATAAAACGGCTCTGTTGGTTATAAGATATGGACAAGGCCCGACTAATATTCCTGCAGCTACTCTGAACGTTGTGATCCTGAAGGTGACTGAAGGAACCAAATACCTAGGACACATAATCACCAGTACTCTGATGGATGATGATGATGATATTGACAGGCAAAGACGAGCTCTTAGCGTAAAATCAAACATGTTCAGTAGAAGATTTCGCCTATGTAGTACCGCTGTGAAAAGAACTCTCTTCCTCGCCTTCTGCGCAACGTTGTACACGTACGAACTCTGGGCAAACTATAAAAAGAGTAGTATGGAAAGACTTCGTGTACAGTATAATAACGCCTTCCGCATAATGTCTGGCCTCCCCAGATACTGCAGCGCTTCCAGTATGTTCACGGAGGGGCGAGTTTCCAGTTTTGCAGCCCTTATAAGATCCAGGGTGGCTGGAATGAGGGAAAGAATAAACAGCTCCAGGAATATCCTCATCATGGAAGCCCGCCTCAGTCCAGCCTGCAGCATACTAGAGAAAGATATTGGCCCCTCACAACTTAAATGCCGCAGTACCTTAAAGGTGATATTTTGATGTATTTAATTTTTATTAGTTATTTTATTTATATTTTTAAATTTTTTTTTTATGTGTGATGTATGTTCACCTACTATCATATTATTTCTTAAACTTTTGTATATATTTTTTTTATAACTATTGCATGTATATTTTGTGTGGAATGTGTGGGACTGCACTAACCTCCCCACATACCGGAATAAACACTTATTATTATTTCTATGCAGATACCGCACAAGAGTCCCAACTGTCCGAAGCCAATGGGACTATGACATCCCTTATTGGGGTATGCTGTAAGGGTAAAAGGTATGGGGAGGGGAAGGCGATGGGGAAGAGGAAGGTGGAGAAGTACCAGGCTATTCAGATCTAAGCGCTTAATACGGCTAAAGCCATTTCAAGCATCTTTCACTTTGGAACGCACCATAAATATACTATATATATTATTTTTAACAAATTAATTGCAAAACGACGCAATAAATCAAATTTACATGCGCAAGCTGGGATTTGAACCCAAAACCTCCGGATTTGTAGTCGAGATAAAAATTTAAATTTTTTTTTGACCTTTCTTCAGTTTTTGTCGATTTTGAACCCCGAATGACTAATTTTTCGGGATAAATCATTTAATACTTTTTGAAGTAGACAAAATTTGCGTACAATTTGAAATCAAAATGGTCTCTGTAGACCTAATAGTGTCTGGGACATAACGGTTTAAAATTTCGTAATATTTTGTCATTTCTAGCTATTTTTATAGTTTTTTCATTGTTGACACCGAAGGAATAATTTTTATTGAAAAGATTTATTAATATTAGATAACGATGAATATCGAATGAATCGAGCACGGTCAGTAACGCCAGTATTTATTATCGATATGATAGACTGCCTATAGTTAGTGATAAGATAGACAACATAATATACCACTAGTACCGTTATGCTATATGTTAAATATCCTACGTCACATTGTACATTATGTGTATTATATTATGATTTTAACTTCTAAAACAAAATTTGTCACTATGCACTCCATTTTATTTTTATTATTATTATTTTAAGCATCTCCTTGTGACACTTTAGGAAACATTACTGTGTAAATATATAACCATCTGAATGCAATATGTACACTCCGCTTCTCTACACAAGCATTGCTTAAAAGAGAAGTATAATATTGCAATGTGAATTAAATTGTACTAAATTTCAATAATGAAAAAAGAGCATTGGAAAAAAAAATTTGTACAGCGTCCTTTATGTGATTTTCGCCAAAATGGCACTATAAAAATCTTCAAAATATTATTATTATTATTATCACGTACCAAATCATTATTCAATAGATATAAATACCAAAATATCATGCAATATCTCGGAATGGTCAGAACGCTAATATCTGTGGACCGGGTATCGATATATCAGATATGCGGCGGTATCATAATACGCATTTCTGTTACCAACATGTTGGGTTATGGCCTAGTCTTCCAGTTTAGGTTTTAAAAAAGTTGGATTAAATGTGAGCTACGGACTTTCTTTGAACGCTGATAATAATCAGTTGCGGATATGGATGTATTTTTGCACTTTGGTACAATGCACCTACAATAGTAACGAGACGCTGATATTCTACAATGTTTCCTTCAATTAAAAGCAGTTAAATTTGAGTATAAAGTTCTCGAAGTTTTGTATGGAATCCATATAATATCGATTACCGCCTATTGAATCGCTAATCCGACTGCTCGTGTGACGTCACACCCAACGAGCCATATATTTTGTGCGTTTTGGTGGGCTTTAAAAAATTGAAACTTTAACAATTATTTTAACCATGAAAATGAACTTTTAAAAAATATTAAATAAGCAGAAAATTAAGTTAGGATGTCAACATTAATAAAATGTTTTTTTTTTAAATGGACTGGAGTTCCTTATTATTAGTTTCTTTTACTTTATGGAAGAACATACGGTTTATTGCTGTAATAAATTAAATGTATTCTTCAATAGCATACCTAATGGGTGAGGGAGACGGTTGTCCATTGTTCTTCATCAGCTGAAGACTTCTGAACTCTGCCATGGTAACCTTTTGGCCGTTAGCTTGGGCAACGTACCTCATTTCCTCATCATTTATCTCCTGATTAGGATTGTCATAGATGTTTGCCTGCTGCTGTTGGCTTTCGTATAAAGCTTGCTGATCTATGAACATCTCTCCAGAGTAAACATGCTGTTGGTTAGGATGTCCCGGGGCTTGGTGTTGAAGCTGTGGCTGGTACTGTTGGTTATTATTAAATTGCTGTTGTTGCTGTTGAAAGCCGTGCTGCTGTTGTTGGTTGACAATTTGCTGTTGCACCATATTATGGTTTTGGGGAAGGCTCTGCCTCACTTGTTGCTGCTGCTGTTGCACTGGTATGTTGCTTGGCTGTTGTTGGGGAACCTGCTGCCTCTGGAAATTTTGTCTCATTTCAGTTGGCACTTCAGTGGTTGGATTTTTCTGGAGCACAACTGCTTGAATGCTCTCCTCAAAATCCCCATTGTCATCGGAATTATTGTGGTGTATTATCTTTTTAGTGATGTTAGGTGCCTGCTGCACAATAAATCTCTGCTGGGTGATAACTTTAGCGTGCTGTTGCTGGGGCACAGAAGGGGGCGAGGGATGCGCTACCAGTGGGGGCGGGGGTCTCAAGAGGCGCGGAGAGGGGGCGGCAGTGGAAGTGCCCGAGGGAGGAAGGGCCGGGCGCGGGGCTCGCGGGGTGGAGGGAGTGCGGGAGTTGGGGCGGGCACGGGGAGGTCGTGGGGGGCGTACCGCTGCCTGGGGAGAAGCCAAGCGTGGAGAGTTCAACATCCCCAAGTAGTGATTAAGAATACGAGGTTGTCCTTGTATGCCTGGTCTTTGTTGTTGAATGTTGTGTTGCTGCTGCTGTTGTGGCAGAGGAGGTTGCCTCTGCATGAGCTGCAGTTGGTGTTGTTGTTGCTGCATCTGCTGCTGTTGTTGCAGCTGTAACTGTTGTTGCTGTTGTTGCTGTTGTAGCTGTTGTTGCTGCAATTGTTGCTGTTGTAACTGTTGTCTCTGTTGCTGCAGTTGTTGTTGTTGTTGTTGTTGTTGTTGTTGTTGTTGTTGTTGTTGCTGATGTTGGAGTTGATGCTGTTGTTGTTGGAGCTGATGTTGGTGATGCTGTTGTTGTTGTTGCACAATTTGAGGATTAACGTTTCTCTGATCTACATACTGCAGATTTGATGGATGTTGTATTATGGTGGGTTGTGGTTGTGGCATGTGCACTAGAGAATGTGGGGAATGGTGTATCGTTTGTTGTCCTCCTGATACCTGTGGATGCTGGAAATACCAAACAGTTATTATTATCATGCATTAATAAAGGTTTTACAGTGATTAAAACAAGTTATACATGGGTTACAGTACATTCAACAAAATACAAGGGAACAACCACCTGAAAGCTGAACAGGGTTTCATAGGACATTGTGAAAGTACAAAAATTTACCAAAACCCACATAATAAGTACCCATTCAGTGTCACAATTACATTAAAATATTCAAACATCGGAATTTTGAAGAATAATAAAAAGCTACCAATCCAAGAGCCTAACCATTTTGTGAATAATAAAAAATTATTGCTTTTGAATTTTTGTTTCCATGAAGGAATATTTGCCCTTCAGATATTTATTCATGGGGAACTTACATGCTGCTGTGTTTGATGAGGTTGGTGGTTTATGTGCGAAGGATCAATTAATTGTTGCGATTGCTGCAGCACCACCTGCCCTTCCACCGGCAGATCTCCGGTGTAGTACACCTGGACATTCATATTACTTCATCTTACTAACCAGACGCTAGCGGCTAAATCGGGCATGTTAGTCTTAACAACATCATGAAGCAAGCCTTTTCAGATGAAGGGAGGTGATAACATCAAGCTTTGATGATATATGCAGCAATGGAGGTGGTATACACATCAAGAGAGTTGCTATACACATTCAGGGAGATGGTAAACACACCAAAGGAGGTGATAGACACATCCAGGGAGGTAATATACACATTGAGGGAGATGCTATACATATCCGGGGAGGTAATATACACATCAAGGAAGGTGCTACACACATCTGGGGAGGTAATATACACATCAAGGAAGGTGTTACACACATCCAGGGAGATGATATACACATAAAGTGCTGGAGATGATGATTCCTCATGCAAGATAAAAAAAATGAACAAGCAAACAAAAATGGTAGGCCATGGAGATTGGGTTGCAATGATTGGAAGCTAAGAATTGACTAAAACCAAAGGAATAAAATAATTATATTAGTTTGCATCAGAAAAGGTGTTAGTGGTATGTATTTGGTAAATGCATACTTTTATTTGATTGCAACAAACAATATATTTTTAATCTATTTAATAACATACATAAATAAATTATGAGTTTTAAATGAAGGGGTCGCCTTTGCGCTATGCACAAAAATCTTGTCTTAAGTTTTTAAGAACTTTAGTTTATCAATTAATAAATATTTGACAAGTCAAAGCAATTTTCACCAATAAAATGTAGACATAATTTGTCTCGACGCCATCTATTTGAGGGATTTAGCCGTTACAAACCTTTCTCATACTAATAAAGTTGGTTGTTTACAGGTGAAAATATAATAAAAACAGTAATTATTGAAGAAACACTAGTATATATTGATTAACTTGGCGGGTTTGCGATAAGCCGACGTAGCTCAACGGTAGAGCATCTGACCGGACATCAGAAGGGTGCAGGTTCGAGTCCTGTCGGCGACATTTATCTTTGCTCGGAAAGGTTTTTTTTAATTTGAATGAGTGTTTCAGGCTAATAATTATTGTTTATAAAAATAATTGTTACCCTTTGCGCTATGCACAAAAATCTTGTCTTAAGTTTTTAAGAACTTTAGTTTATCAATTAATAAATAAATAACCGTTCAAAGGCCAGGTACTTATTGAAAGAACCTATATGTACATAACTCAAGCATAAAAAAATAGCAACAGGTTTATTAACCTTCCCTGGGATGGATCATATATGAATCTATACGTAGACGAATCACAAGCAAAACAGTGGGATATGTAGGTGATTTTGAAAGATTCAGCGTTGAAAAGGTTAATGATTGACAAACTAATTAAAGGATTGTCAACATTAAATACTACATACATAAATATGTATTTACGTAACATATAAAGTTCTTCAATAATTTGTTTATTGTCTGGAAAGCTTGGTCAAAAAGAAAATAATAATGAGTAGGTAAATGTATGAAATAAGACATGATGGTAATAGTATGAGTTATGTTAAAGAAACATTTTAAATTAATGAATTATCAGACCAGATGTCAGAATGTAAAAAGAAACCCAATTGAGACATATTTAACAGAGTGCGGCAAAATTCTGTAATGGCCTTATTTCAGGTGTGTTATGAATAAACTTAGTTCTCCCCCTCCTAGCCATTGGTATCATCTTAGAAAGAATTATATTATTGTACTGTAATAAGATGTCTAATAAAATATTCACATATTGGTGACTTCTTTTCAAGATGATGTGGAATGCTGGCAAGGAAAAATATGCATGTTCATAACAGACCTAAAAAAGACAATTCAACCACCCATACAAACATGTTACATATTGTCACCTAAATTAGTAAAATCCATAGGTCCATCCATTCCTTCACAAATTAAGATATCTTTTAGCATTTTTTATCAAACCTCTTATCGGTAGGATAATTATAACTTAACAAAAAATCGAATCAAGTAAAAGAAATAGTAAGAAATAAAAATAAAAAGAAAATCAATAAATAATTGTGTGTATGTTAGGTTCGCATAGCTAAATTTTCGATTTATTTGCGACTCATAACTTAGATCTTTATAATTTAATACTTCAAAGTAATTTAATTGCATACATTTATTATATAAAGTAGATCCAAAGTGTATAAATGGTTTTTTAATATTCATACTAGTTTAAAAATAAACAGTTTTTTGTTTCTCTTATAAAGTTGCCAAAATGGACAAATAATTTATTTGTAAATTCTATACGGGTAGTTAGAAAAATGTCTAAGGTTTCCAATGACGAAAATCCTTAAACTGTAATCCTTTAAATTTTATGAAATACATACCAAAATGTCTGAAAATATGTGCAGTTAGAAAACCGGTGAAGGCATTCTCCAGCATTTTGCCTAAAATTCCAATATGTATTTCATATAGAACTTAAAAGCTTACAGTCTAAGTACTTTTGTCATTAGAAGCCGTACACATTTTCCCAAATGCCTTAGTAGAATTTATAGATAAATCATTCATAGTATTTCTTGCGTTAGCAGACTACAAATTGTGTATTTTTGAGATAAGTTTAAGGGGAAAACATTAATTCCTAGGGCAACTATTTTTAAATTTGGAATTGTCCAAAGAATCAGTGTGCATCATGATTTCTAGTATATGTTTGTAAAGATTTTGGACCTTTCATTTACCAATACCATTAAATAAAATAACTCCCTTCGATTGACAATGCGAGATTTCTATGCACCCTATGTTTGATTGTTCAACTTTAATTTTATGTATTTATTTAAGTGCATAAAAAATCATTGAAAGCATTGTTGAGAATAATTGTTGTCAATTGTTTGCGAAAAGAAAAATGTAAAAAAATTTTTTTTTAACCTTTTTGATATCCATCGCATTAAAATATCCATTAAAGTGTTGTTATGCAATTATTTGTTGATTATTATGAGGAACTGAGTCGTGTTGCTCTTATTCCTTCGACCGTGAGAATCTCTAGTCCTATTTAATATTGTATTGAAAAAAAATCATTAATTTACCTGTTGCTGCGGTTGTTGGGGTGGTGGTGGCGGGGGTTGTGGAAGGGGAGCTTGTGGGGGAGGGGACTGTTCTCTCTGCACCACGTAGTGCGTCTGCGGGGCCGGGGGCAGCGGCGGCGGATCCCGCTGCACCACGTATGGCTGGCTGGGTGGGGGCGGGGGCGGAGGCAGTGGATCCCGAGCCAGCAAGTACTGGGACTGCGGGGGCGCCGGTTGGGGGGGCGGCTCCCTCGGCTGGAGGACGTAGGTCTGTTGGGGGACCGGCGGAGGGGGCGGCTCCCGCTGCTGGACTATGTACTGAGCGCGAGGGGCTGCAGGGGCGTATCCCTCGGCCTCTGCCTCCTGAGGGGCACCAACCATTATGCCGTGGGCCTGCTCACCAGCCAGAATAACCTAGTCAAATATTATTCATTACTACATCTGACCAGAATTACAAAGAAAATGACATCTTTTGCCAATAATTTTGAATAGTGTGGTGCAATGTGTATAATTTTAATATAGGCTTGCAAATAAAAAATATAATAAGCTGAGTACTTAAGTCTTACAAAGAACCACTCTGAGTAGCTAAAGTAAATGAGAACAACATCGCAGAAGAGAAAAAACTTAGTTTGATATCAAAAGTTGGTGGGTTGTCAAAATTTTTAGGGGGCTATTTAATACTTTTATTTGCACTGGTGAGAACAAATCTACAGTTTCCTGATATGACTTGTACTTTTAATACAAAAGTTTTACTTGAAAAAATTTTGTTAACTTCGCACCATTAAAAATGAACCCCGGGAACCATACTCTGGGTTACCAACACCTTTGTCACAGGTCACCAGAAGTGGTTCGCTACGTTTGGTGACTTTGCAGGGGTGCCCGGGCTCATGGGGGGTACTGTATCACACTGATGAATAGGTCGACCTACTTACTGCGGGGCGGGCCAGGCCGGGAAAGGACGACTGAGAGAGACCCTTTCAGCCGGTTATCGCTATCCGGGTCGCCGGATAGTACAGAGGCCCAACCCTTGGGTTCACGACCTTGGGTGGGCTGCCTCACCAACCAGTATAAAAACCCTGCCGCTGCAGCTGTGCCGGTTCGTGACCGGTGAGGACTCAGTATGCATCATTTGGGGCGTACTAGGCGACCTCCAGACATTTTCTCCTGGCTCATTGCCTTGAACCGCAGTCGGAAGAACAGCCCCTTTATTTGGTGTGTACAGTTATTTTACTCTCCAGCTCCCCACTCAACCTTTTAACCTGATCCTTCCTAACCTCTCCTTAATAGGCCAAAATAAAAACAAAAATCATGAAAGCACAACATAATAAAATGAACTCTGCGACAGTGACCAGGAGTCTTCGGTGAGGATGGAGGTTGAAGGTGAATTTCGTGTACATCCGCGGACTGCACACCAATCTTAATCCCATCCACTATCATCTTTTTTTCTCAAAAGCTCCATTTCCTGTTCCTTACAGAAACACAGGTTGCTAAGCACCCAGACACCTCCACCAGATCTGCCCAGGTTATCACCTGGAAAGCCTTTTCAAGCCGAGAGGTGTCTGCCTATACAGCCATGTTGAAATCAGCCTCGCAGGCGGAGGGAATGTTAAGCACAAAGTGTTATGGGTACACGTTGATCATACTGGAACAGTCAGAATTTATGTGTGCCTATATCGCTCGTCAAATCGGACATTGCGGGGCTGTTTAAGTACTTAAGCAACACTGTGGAGATTCTTTTGTTACCCATCGGCCGAGTTTGTAATCCTGGGGGACTTCAATGTTCATAATGAACAATGGTTGAAGTTTTCGGGCCCAACAAACTCGACTGGTAGATCGGCAGAATCCTTTGCTCTTATCCATGGACTAAGCTAATAGTAGAATCACCCACCAGAATTCCAGATGTCGAAGCACACCGGGCTAACATGCAAACTAACGGTGCAAAGTGGACGTCACAGTGCCTTTGGACTCCTCTGACGACTGCCTAATTACCACCTCTGTCCCATCCTCCATGAACTGTCATCCTTACTAACAGGTAAAGAGGAAGGTATAGCACTACAGGGTTGAAAATGGGAGGGCATGTGGTCTTTCTTCACCACTTTTTCATGGAGTGCAGTCTGTTTCAACTACGAGGACCCCTCAGTTTGTGGACGTGGGGTAGGAGAGGTCATTATATCAGCGATGGATGGCTACATACCTTCCTCTGTCAAATCCTCTGGAGCTAGCACAAAACCATGGTTTGATGCTGCGCCGAAGCAGTCAGGCTGAAGAAGATGGCCTACAACCCACTCCGGAAAGTTGGCTCCATAGATAATCGATCGGAGTACCGAGCAAAGGATTGCAAGAAAATCTTACCGATCTGACCAAGCCCTATGGTCTGTTGGCTAACACGGCCCACGAGAAGGCGAAATTGGATGGAAAAATTTTCTCAGAAAACTCAACTCTTCAAGATAATGGAGAAACTCCCTCATCCATTCCACATTATGTCAAAATCCGTAACAAGGAAGTTATCCGAGTCTTGAATGAGTTGAAAGTGGACAAAGCCAGCGTGACCTGATGGAATGCCTGCCCTGGTCCTAAGAGGTGTGCTGCATAATTAAACCAAGTCCTCTCAAAATTATTTAAACGGTCACTCAATAGTGGAAAGGTGTTAGATCACTGGAAATGGGCTATTGTTCATCCGATTCCTAAGGGGGACCCGCTCCGATCCTTCCAACTACCGCCCCATAGAAAAAATCTATTACAATGTCGCAGAATCTAAAGGCAAGTCAAATGATTTTTTGATATCTTGTAGGTTTTTAGGTCTGTAAAATATTTGTCAGCGTGTAAGAGACAAGGACAGAAATCATGTGGGAAACATTATATGAACATGCCCTGTTAGGTTTTCATTACATAAATCATGTGGGGAACATATGACCATTGCCCTGTTAGGTCTTCATTATTTCTAGTAGATAATTATTATTTTTTATACATATTTTATACCTATTGTTTTTTATACCTATTTCTTATACCTATTGATGATGATTGTTTTTTATGCTTATTTTACATCTATATTTATACCAATTCATGGTGAAAAATTTGATGCAGATTTTAGAATTAGTTATTGATTGTTTTTTATACCTATTTCTTATACCTATTGATGATGATTGTTTTTTATGCTTATTTTACATCTATATTTATACCAATTCATGGTGAAAAATTTGATGCAGATTTTAGAATTAGTTATTGATTGTTTTTTATACCTATTTCTTATACCTGTTGATGATGATTGTTTTTTATGCTTATTTTACATCTATATTTATACCAATTCATGGTGAAAAATTTGATGCAGATTTTAGAATTAGTTATTGATTGTTTTTATACCTATTGCTAGTTTATTTTAATAAACAATACTAATGTTTTTTTAAATTTACAATGGATAATTGTATTATTTTCGCAATATGTATTTTATTTCACAAGTTACATTGTCTCTTGCCAGGCCATGAGAATATGATACCCACATTTTGCAATTCATGATTTTCAATTTTCATTAAATTTTGAGCACATACAATTCTTATTGTATTTCTTATCATGTAGGTACTATATTTTCCAAATTGTCATGTACTGGGTAGCTGAATAACTACTATTGTAAATTGTAATCCCAACCAACACAGGCGTATGTATGCCTAGTGGGATGGGCAATCAATATACCAAACAATAGAAAAAATGTTAAAAATTCATGCATTAAAAGTGATTTGATTCCACCAAGATAATAACTTTAGTCGCAGCCAATACCGGCAGCCTGATTAAAGGTCCATTCACATCTTCCAGCACCGCGCAGTACAAAACAGTACAGTGCAGGCACAGCACAGATGCGAGTATTCACATTACACTGTGCAGCACAGCACAGATACGTCAGTCAACTGAGCATTAGCGTCTGGTTTGATTATTTCACAATCCAATTCCCATATTTATAACCCTGACCAATTAAATCAATTGTTCGTTGTTTATCTTCTTGGTTTTAGTAATATCTCTGTCTATTGATGCCAACTGGCAGTGATGCCAAAATGGTGGTGCTAACGGTTATGTGTTCAAACTAACTGTGCAGGCGCAGACGTCACAAGCCGACAGTATTGCCAAAATATTCTAGCTGATAATCTCGGCTGCTGCTGGTCTGTGCGTGCGCGGATACGTTAAGCTTATGTACGCCGTAATATGAATGTGTTCATAGATAATGTAAGCAACTAATGTTATCGTGTCTGCACTGTGTGGTGCTGGTAGGTGTGAATAGGCCTTTAAGGTTAAATCCAAAATATAAGGTCACACTATATTCAAGGTTGTTATTAGGTTATATTTAGGCTAATAGGGTAGTTAGGTTCTGGAACCAGAAATGATAAAATCCTGTCTTCAATTCTATATTGATTTTTAATTGAACCAATTCTTGTCATGATCGCTTCCCTCTTTCCCAAACATTTGGAAATATGTCTAAAACCAATTTAGAATCTTCATGGTTAGAAGACAAATGATATCATTTACAGAATTTTCTGATTTTGTTAATAAATATTGCATGCCTGATGAGTAATAATGCATTGAGAAGCAGGGGCGGCTCGTCACATTTTGGTGTACTAGAGCAGTGGTCCCCAAACCCTGGGCCGCGGACCAAATGGTACTTGGCTGCGCCGCCTGCTTAAAAATCAAAATAATTTTTTGAAAAAATCGTCAATTATATAGCTTAAAATAATTATCAAATGGTACCGGGCCGCGCAAGGGCTTGCTTAAAAAATTGTCAACAAACCAGGCGAATCTAGCATGCAGGCGAAAGAAGAAAATCAAATAATGGATATTGCAAATGACAGCCTTAAAACTGTGTTCGAGACACGAACTCTGCCGGTGTTCCGGATTAAAGTCGTGGCGGAATACCCTGAGAATGCCACCACAGCACTTAAACTCCTATGGCCAATGTGTACCCCCCCCGGCGGGCCGCGGTAAAATTATCAAACGTTGACCGGTCCGCGGTGACAATAAGGTTGGGGACCACTGTACTAGAGTACTAAGATTGAAAAACTGCATTATTGATGTTTTTGTTTTTTTTTTGTATGAAGCTTTTTAAGTTCCTTCGATTTTTAATGTGTAGGGGGTTCAATTTGGTCAGTTAAACATTATAACACAATTAACCCCCTTAGCATTATTATACAAATTTTTTTTTAATTAAAAAAAAATCATTTTCAGCTACAACATCAATAAAGTTGTTTTTTTTATATTGGCACTCTAGCACACTAAAAAGTCAAGAGCCGCCCCTATTCGAAAGTGCACATTTTTAGGCAAGATACAAAGGGAGTTTGCACCACAGACAAACAAATTTCGTGCCATTTACATCAATTAACTTAGTTTTGTGCAGGGATATCCACTAGCTACCGAGGACTGTTGTTTAGTATTTCACCTGTTGCTGGCCAAACTGCTGGTCTTCAGGATTGATGACGTACTGGATGGTCCCTCCATCCACACAGAGGTTCGGGTAGAACCTCTGGAGGTCTTCCAGCGTCACCTGGTTGGGCACAATCTGGTAATACTGCGCCATCTCGATTCAGATCATTAGTCTGGTAAAAACAAAATGTTGTAAAAAATATATCAGGTAAAGGTAGTTAAGGGCTGCAAAGTTAACGGATAGATATAGGATGCTGCGCAGGGATGTATTGTGATTGGTTATCAGAAGATAGATAGTTATCTTGAAGTCGTAAAGCTGTGTGAAACAAAGTCGATGATTCTACGTTGCTTAACACCTTCTGAGATAGTATGATGGTATTTTGTATGGTGCAGTAAGAACAGCCATCCGAAAAACTAAAATTATTAATGTGGTGCATCAGCAATAATACGGTGGAGTGCGTTTATTGACTGACAGTATATACCCAGTGATAGCTCTCCAGCAAAAGTGGATATTTATTGCATTAATATAATCATTTTTAAAATAGATGTTTCAGAAGCAGGACACTGTCGACCTACGATTGCAAATACTAAAGTAAAAACTCCGGGTACCATAGGGTTAACTATTGATGTCAACACAATTATCTGTATTAGATGATTTTAATGTAAACATGAATGGCAAAAATGGTACGATATCACTGGAATTCACTTTCACGAGATTTTATTGTAACTTATTGAGAACAAAGCTTCCATCACAATATTCTGATGAAGCATATTTTTGCTGGTGTGAAAAAATGCCGATAGTGGTTTTGTATCGAATTTGTGTTTGTTCAATCATAGTTTATAAACATAATAAGATGAACTATGATTGTGAAGGCAGAAAAACTTGACATGTCAGACCACTTCAATTGATTGGCATTACCCATATGATTATTTTCGACAAGTCGGACAAACATAGTGTAATGACAAAAGTTAGTAAAATATTTACTTTTTGACAAAATTGCAATACAAATGTAAAATCAAAAGGAAAAATGTATGACTTTCAAACAAAATGAAAGAAAAAATACGACACTCGTAGGCTCAATTTGCAATGACACATTCTCGTATTGGACCAGATTTGTTCTCATGTCGACTAATTAAGTCAAAGGCATGAAAGTAAAATCGTCATTACAATGATTAGTTTCGTATTAATAACTGAAATAATCTATTTTACACTATTGCATCAAGAATTGTCCGATGACATCCGAGCGCGAGACATCCGATCAAGCAACGTACCTAACATGGTCAATATTAGGGCCCATATCAAAAACAATAAGTTTTTCGATATCCAGAGCTCCTTTACAAAAAAAAACTACAACAATGAAAGAAATGTACTTAAACAAAGTGAAACTAACTGTATTCCTTCTTTCATCATAACAACCTGCCCTAAATTTGCTAATGCAACCTACATTGACATTTTTAAAACCGACCGTACACAACGAAATACTGCAGAGTATACAATGAAAATCTTTTATTTACGTACCTTTAATTACTAAGTTCATTATTTAACAAGGTTTTGTTGATTTCTAGACACGTTAATACCGCTTAATCACAAAAAACTTATAACAAAATAGCAGTTCACACTCATTACATTATGGCGTGTATGTAAAACTGCGCCATCTGTACATAAAAATGTCGAAATTGGCGGTATATTCAAAATTCTCATAGAGCTTGATAACATTTCCTCCAGCGAGGCTGGTGGACTACACGGTCCGTTAACGGGTGCGTTTACTGGCACCAACTGTATAAACGTAGCCAAAATAATTTCCTGCACATCACTAGTCACGAGCGATCTGCAATCCCTACGGTATTCAAGGATTTAGCTTGTCTGTGATATTTCCTATGTATATTTTGTAAGTAAGCTGTCAAATAAGAGATAGGAGTGTCTTTCATAATAATTTTATTATTGTGACTCATTGGAAACTAGGAAATTCCGCACCACATTTCACTCTGTTGAGTCTAAACGAAACAACCAAGATGTTTTCCAGTGGACCTAATTACACGAAGCTTAAAACCCATCTAAGGTTGGCTATAAATCGCCTGAAGTTAATTGAAAAGAAGAAAACAGAGTTGACTCAAAAATCTAGAAAAGAAATAGCAGATTACATTCTAGGCGAAAAGGTTGAACGAGCTAAAATTCGTGTTGAACACATCATCAGGTACAGTTTTGATTCTAACAGATTATAAATTTTCTTGTTATTAATTTTCTCTGTGAGGTGTTTTTAATCAATTCAAATCAATTAACCTGATTGTGACACTCTGATTACACACTTGGCAACAAAAATTACTCATGCATATTCCGTAGTAGGCGAAAATTAAATTGGCGCAAAATTCCAATGGACATTAAGGGTCCAGTATAAGACCGCGTATTCACCGCCGTTAGGAATTTTAGGCCCCAAACTCAAAACCACGGACACCGCGATCCGGCGGCAGGATTGGGGAAATGTGGATAATGTAGACCACGCCGGATTAAAAAATATGTTCAGCGTATTGATGCAATACGAAACAAAAAACATTTGCCCTATATTTTTTTCGTTTATTCGCTGTATAACAATAAATTAATAGAAGCTTGACAGACTTAACTTAGCAGTCGGAAAAGGGAAGATTTTTTTTGCCGCTTTCTGCAAAGTAAAGCAAGTCGATCTGTTAGTATAGGTTGGGTAAATGATGAGAATATGTTTTTTTTTTTAAATTTGTATATAATATATTAATAATTGACAGTACCCATACAAAGTGCTTCCCTTTCACAAAATATTTTTTTTTGTTACTATTTACGTATTTATTTCTTCACAGCATAATCTTTTATTTTTGCTTCGGAAATATTATAGAAATGGGTAACGTGGATCACCTGCTCAGAAATACTCATAAGCACAGTTTTTTGACACAGGGAATTATTTTCATGGTTTTTGAATCAAGGAATCCGATTTTCGATTGTCCACTTGTGGATTCAGTCTAGGCGCCCCCGTGGCTGCCGGCTGCGTTTTATAGTCGCTCCTGATTTATCTCGGAAACATTGGGAAGTTATTAATTTTCCCGGTGTAAAAATAGCATAAAATAACCGCAATAATTTTTAGGTTACATTTATAAAAATCATATAATTTTAGTGTGGCCGTTTCGGGCTTAAATCAAGTTTATAATAAAAAAATCAAATAAAAACCAAATATTTTAAGTTCAAATCTGTCACGTTGTTCTAAATTAACCCAAAAGCATCGGTCATCGGTCGAAAGCGTTCGCCACATGTGCTTGTTAAAAGACCTTTGCCTGTTAAAAGTGTCCCAGAGTGAATGATTTACAATGTTATTCGTTGAACTATGGTGATTGTAAACAATATCGTAAACGACCGAGCTAGACAATTCAAACTCAAACTTAATGGTGAATGTGCTATTTTGGAGCCTGTGCATCGTACGGCCCACGGACGTGCCCGACAAAGCTGCTCTGCGACCTGCTGTGGCCCGACCCCGACAAGGATACCACTGGCTGGGGCGAGAAATAGACGACACGCTGATGTGCTCTTTCCAGATCCTGAAGCCGGCCGACGAGCGCCAACACCAAGCGTCCCGTCACCAACAAAGACAAAGAAGATTGGAAGAAAGGATCAGTACCCCCGGCCCCAGTCCCCACCCGCCGCCCAACTTCACATAACTCCTATCATTTGTATTAGCGTCTTGCAATATATCGTAAGGAATACAGTTAGCTTCTTTTTTTTTTTTCAATTAAACATGTATGAAAACTTAGACCAAGCCGTATTTAATTTTTATAATCTAACTGCATCTCTTTATATGGTCTATAAATAATGTGTAATGATAGTGTCCAAAAAAAAATAAATTAATTAATATAGGAATAATGTAAGAATAGGAAGTAAAATTTGTACAGCGCCCTTGAGATGATTTTTCACAAAAACGGCGCTATAAAAATCATCAGATTATTATTATTATTCAAGATGGTTGAAATGAATTAGATGCTTTTTTTATATGGCTGTTCTTTCAATGGCTTTGGTTTTTATTAAGTTAAGGAATCCGACTATTACATTTAACTTAGGAACCAAGATGGCGGATGTGAATTAGATCCCGTTTATTAAACTGGAATAAGAATTATTTGTCTTTTGATAATTTTTGGGATTTAGAAATGCCCTTCAATATTGTATACTAAACAGCAGTAAAAATATAACAATGATTTACAACCCACTCCAGATGCAAACAATAAGCTTGAATACAATTCACCAGTAGTTCAGTCAATGAAGGCAATAAGTAAAACTGAAATTTTGCAGGTGAATAATACCTATAACAGGGAATATTTTCACAAGTCTCCTATCTTCCCCTTGCCCCTCCCCAAGCAAAGAAAACCAAATATGCTATAATTTGAAATCAAATATGTTACTAAGGACTTAATGGTGTCCGAGATACAGCGGTTCTATATTATGCAAATTTTTTGTAAGTTGTCATTCTTCGCTATTTTTTAGTGTTTTGGTCAATTTTGACAGTGAAGGAGTAATTTTTCGGTAAAGGTTAATCTATACTTTTTAAAGTAGGCTAAAGATGGTACAATTTGAAAACAAATTGGTTTCCAAGGACCTAATGTCGTCCGAAATACAGCTGTTCTAAATGAAGAAAAACATTCTACCTTATCATACTTCGCAATTTTTTTTTGTGTTTAACCAATTTTGACAGCGAAGGGGTAATTTTTCGGTGAAGGTTAATTAATATTTTTTAAAGTAGGCTAAAGATTCTACAATTTGAAACCAAATTGGTCTCTAAGGACCTAATATCGTCTGAGATACAGCTGTTCTAAATGAAGAAAAACATTCTTTGTTATCATTCTTCGCATTTGATTTCAGTGCACCTTTAAACACTTTAATTCCGATTTTGAACCAAATCGGTAGAGAACTCAAAATTCAAAATGACCATCGAAAATAATCAGGTTGACATTAAATTTGACATCAGCACCCCCCTAACATGACTTACGCCGTTTTCTTACCAAAACGGTGTGAATATCTAGAAATTCAAGATTGCCGCTAAAACTATGGATTTTGATAGGTACAGATCGGCATACTTATATATGCAGTCAGGGGCGTCAAGATTGTAAATTATATGGGCACAAAAAATGTAAAGATTTTAAAAATAATTCTTTCATTCATTAGTTTTGCTTTTGACCGCCTGCAAAGATATAATCTGTACCACGTCCATCAGTTTTTTTCCAGTGCGCAGGTCTTTTATATTGTGCCGTATAATAAATTAATCACTTTTTGGACCATCTTAAAGAACGTTGCAAAGAAATGAGATTACAACAAAAAAAATCGAAAATACGTAATTCCTACATTCCGGTGGCAGTTTAACACCTCTCTTCCCAGCTATTCGTCATAAAACAGACAGAAATATAGAATTTCAAATCGACGTCCGCTCGCTCTGAAGGACTTCTCACAACTGATTTACTCCGGCGAAATAAATCGTTTTATCAACAGTCGCGCCGGCCGGAAATTCTCTTACGTTTTTTGTATGACAGAACTGAATTTTAAAATTCCTGAACTTTGAGGGAATTACATTGAAAATCTAGATTTACTGAATTATTTTTAATAAACGCTCTTGGTTTTTGATCTTATTTACTCTGAGATTGTGGAAGGATTTTAATTAAATATGTTTCTAATGGGTGCAGTTAACATAACGGCGAAGGCACTGTCGAGCGTTTTACTTAAAATTACAGTAGGTATTTCATATATAATGTAAAAGATTACAGTTTAAGAATTTACGTCATTGAAAACCTTAGACACTATCGTAACTTCCTGTTAAGAATTTTCAGATAAATTATGTGTTGTATTGCTTACGTTAGCATACTGCGAAGGGACGTTTACCGCCTTATTTGAGTCAGCCCCCTTAACAAACTTTTTCTAACTACTTATGTATATTATATTTTCTACAGGGAAGACTACATGGTGGAGGCCATGGAAATAGTGGAGATGTATTGTGATTTGCTGTTGGCGCGTTTCGGACTTGTGACTCAGATGACAGAACTAGATGATGGACTTGCTGAAGCCATTTCAAGTTTGATATGGGTCGCACCAAGAATGCAGACTGATATTCAGGTACCCCTTAATTCATTTAGTTCTTATCGATTTCATGTTTACCACTGTTTTGTGTTAGCTACTTGCTTACTGATAGGTAAACTCAGATTAGCTTTTTTTTTACACAGGAGGCCCCGAGAGAAATAATTTCCCTCATGGCCTATATCATCTTTGGGGTTGCTGTGTGGAGGGTCTTCTAGAGGATAGGAAGGAGTGAAATTTGGGTCTTGAGACTCATGTTGTAGGATGTAGGAAACACAGAGGCCGGCAGATCATTCCACAGCTGAGCTGTTGAACACAAGAAAGAGTCGTAGAAGCGACCTGTTCTCATGTGACAAATGTCAACCGTGTGCAAATGTTGGGCGTGTGTTTGGCGTGTTTCGAAGGGATCAATGACGCTAGTTCCTCAGAGCATCTTCCATTAAAATACCGGTAGAACAAGGACAGCATTCCCACCTGACGTCTGTGCTTCAAAGATTGGAGTCTGTTTGTTAAGATAGACGAATCTATCAAATGGACTGCCCGTTTCTGCACAGAGTCGAGGGTTTTTCAGATATTTTGGTACTCCCGACGAGACGTGGCTGCCAAATTCTACAGTGGGGCGCACCTGCGATTTGTACAGGGTCAGCAGTTGTGTACTATTAAAGTATCTGTGGGCTCTATACAATACGCCCAGCTTCTGAGAGGCTAACTTAACTCTAGCTTCGATGGAGCCCCCATACCTGAGATGAACACTTAAGGTTACACCAAGCATATCAATGGAGGGCTCGTTGATTTTTTCCATTAAAGGAGACTAGAATGTCATTTCGATCCTTTTTAGAAGTAAATCAGACATGATTGGGTCTTTGAAACATTAAATTCGACGAGGTTATTCTTACCCCAAGAGGAGACCCTCAAGGTAACCGTCCATTCTCTGTTTCAAAACCCTCCGAGCCGTTTGAGTTTGTGTGCCCTTTGGGGGCTTGTCAAACAAAAAGCTATCATGGACTGTACTGTCATCCGCGTAACAATGGATTGGTGCACATGTCAAGAGGTCATTGATGTGCAACAAAAACAATGTCGGAGATAGAACCGATCCTTGTGGGACGCCAGCATTTATTGAATGCGAGGAAGAGATGAAACCATCAGCAACCGTCTGAATCGATCTCTCCCTCAAAAAGTCGGCAATCCACGTACACAAGGAAACGGGAAGTCCGTAAGAAGGCAGTTTGTTGACAAGTCCTCGGTGCCAAACCCGGTCAAAGGCCTTAGAAATGTCCAGTGAGACCGTTTGAATCTCACCATAACGTTCCAGGCACCGTCCCCAAACATGCGTCACATACGCGAGAAGATCACCGCACGAGCGGTTCCGCCGGAATCCGTACTGGCGGTCGTTAATGATTTTATTCTTCTCGAGGTATGTTAGCAGTTTGTCGTTGATCACACGTTCCATCACCTTGGACAGAACTGATGTGATCGCTATGGGGCGGTAGTTGGCCGGGTTGGAGCGGTCACCTTTCTTAGGTATAGGATGAATGACCGCTTTTTTCCAACCAGAGGGCACAGAGCCACATTTCAGGGACATTTTAAAGAGCTTTGTTAAAACTGGAGAGATTTCTGCAGCACACCTCTGCAATACCAGGGCAGGTATTCCGTCAGGCCCACTAGCTTTATTAACATCGAGCCCCTGTAAGACAAGGAGTACATCCCGATGCCGTATCCTCAGCTTTTTCATATAGAAGCCGCAGTGAGGAACCGACGGCGGGATGGCACCCGGTCGTCGAGGGCCGAGTTTTCTGCAAACATTTTCCCTAAAAGGTTGGCCTTTTCGGTAGCAGTGTTTGCCAGTGAACCGTCAGGTCTGGTAAGAGGCGGCAGACTGGATTTGCAGAAATTGCGACCTATGGAGCCCGCTAGCGACCAGAACGCCCCGCTGCCATGCGGGCAGGCAGCTAGCTTTTTACTGATCTGTAGGTCGTGCTCAAATTTTGACCTATTGATGATTCTCTTACTGTCCTTTGCCAATTTGTTATATGCTGATCTGTTTTCTGACGTTCGAGATGTGTTGTAGGCTCGGTAAGCCGCGTTTTTTCGTCGAACTGTTTCGGAGCATTGTCGACTGAACCACGGCTTTGAACCTACGCCAGTTTCTTTAATGGTTGATTGAATGAAGCCATCCATCGCAGATGTGATGACTTCACTAATTTCCTGGGCACATCTGGACGGATTCGAAGTCTGAAAACAGACAGCTGACCATGGGAAAGCATTAAATGCGCCCGCAGACCGAACCAATCTGCTGACCTATAGTGCCACATTTTCCTCTTCAGCCTCTCAATTGGGGGTCTGAAGTTAATAGGGATTGATGTCGTCACCAGGCAATGGTCGGACGATCCTAAAGGCGCTGCGACATCAATCCCATAACCACGTGGCTCGGTGGTTAAAAATAGGTCTAACAGATTGGAGCGGTGAGTCTGGACATCAGGAACCCTCGTAGGCTCCTGAACCAGTTGCTCCAACCCATGGCAAAGGGCAAAGAATTCCGCCTGTCGGCCAGCCGAGTTTGTTGAACATGAGAACTTCAACCATGGTTCATTATGAACATTGAAGTCCCCCAGAACAACAAACTCGGCCGAAGGGTAGCAGGGTAAGAGGTCATCAATAGTTTCGCTCAAATGTTTAAATAGCTCGGATGAGTCTGATTCGCTGAGGTTTGGTGAGCGGTACAAACACGCATAAAATCTTACCGTACTGGCAAGACTGATGCGCACCCACATTACGTCAAATCTGGAATTTTCCAGACTCAACAGTTGCACACAGTTGACGTCAGCTCTGCTATACAAACAAACACCTCCTTTTGGTCTGAACTTGCCTACGAGGGTGAAGCCCGGGCAGTCCAGATAGGAGGCGTCTGGAGGCTCAGCTATCTGCGTTTCGGAGAGGAATAAAAGGTTTGGGCGTTGGGATTGAAGGTGATAATGGACAGAATTTAAATTTTTGTGCAGGCCTCGAATGTTGGTAAAATTTACCAACATTTTTGGCCTGCACCGGGGACGCCTACTACTCGCCGTTGTAATGATGTTATTATTGTTTTGTGATTCCATGTTTTTTTAAATTATTTTTGGGGGTTTTATAGGAAAGGGAAAGCAAGGGAAGGATTAGGTATAAAGGGTGGGTAGGAAGCTGGGGGTCAGGGTATCCAGGACTGACGGACGTATGAATCCATCCCACCGACTGCGGTGCAAGGCTATGGTTGGGAGAGTCTGGCTGGGAAGGGCTCCCAATGCGCCCCAAACGCTACTGCTGGGTCCCCTCCGGTCACGAATCGGCACAACAGCAGCGGCGGGGTTTTTACACTCGCTGGTGGGGCAGCCCACCCTCAGTCGTGAGCCTGAGGGTCGGGCCCCTGTACTATCGAGCGGCCTGGACAACGGTAGCCAGTTGTAAAGGGTCTCCCTCAACCATTCTCTCCCGATCCGACCCACCACGCAGTAGGTAGGCCAACGCATCCGCTGCCAAGACCTGGACAAACCTTACCCCATGAACCCGGGCACCCCTGCTAAGTCACCAAACGTAGCGAACCACTTGGGATGACCTATGGCAGAGGTGTTGGTCATCCAAAAAAGAAAGTTGGTCATAAAAAATAATATATAGTTCCACAGTGGTAGATACTCTCAGTATCGCCCCAGTGAAAGACCATCATTCAGAATGAAAGGTTGCTTGAAATGGCTTTAACCGTGTTTGGTAAGCATACCTGAATTGTCAGGTATTTTTCCCACCTTGCTCTTCCTCATCTCTTTCCCCTCCCTACTATCCCTAGTCTCGCAACATACCCCGATTGGGGATGGGATGGCTCCAGACGGTTGGGAGCAGTTGGGACTCTTGTTAGTATTCACATTTAAAAAAATATATATTATTCAAATTTATTTAGTACTAGCTAAACATCATATTATTATATAATACAACAATAAATAACATGATGATTGTTATTTATTGTTGTATTATATAATACTGTTGAACTAAACTCCTGCTGACAAGCTACTTGCAGTGGCTTAGCGGGTACAAGTTCCCATTGCGTGTAATTAATATTATACAATAACAAAAAAAAGAACAAAAAAAGATGGCTGTTCGTTCCAGAGACGTGATGCTCGTACTGAATATGAATGAGTGAATGATGTTGTTTGGTGAGTGGGAATCGTAAGGGTTCTCTCGTCACTTGTGCGAAGAGAGAGAGCCCTTATTCAGCTAAAAAAATAAAATGTTTTTAAGATAATTGTATAAAGTAACAAGGTTGTAGAGAAGGGAAAGTCTCGTGTTTTGATGGGAAACAAGTGGAGTCGTTTGCTGTATTCAGAGATATGTTTATATTTGCGAAGGCCAAAGATATATCTCATGAATGTATTTTATAGTGGCTCTATTTTGTTCATAAGATCACAATTTACACAAATTACAATAGTGATAAAAAAATCACATAAAAATATAGTTAACATTATTACATAAGATACTAGCTGAAGTGGTTACGTCGGGTGACGTTGCCGGGGTTATGAATAATAATAATAATATTTTGGAGGAAGGCTTTGAGGTTGTCATGCGTTACCCTACCCCTACCCCTACCCTGTAGTTTTCCTCTTAATTTGAATGCTAAGTGTACGAAATTTCATCAAAAAGTACAAAAATTCTGCTTTAAGAGGTATGAAAGGGGGAAGTGAGTTGTTTTTCGTTTATTCAGTGACCTTCCTCTAGTTTTAAAGGTCACGTGTGCAAAATTTCATTAAGCTCGGAATAAAACTGTAGATTTGTATACAAAAAAGAATAACACCGCTCACCCGAGACATTTTTATTTAACTAATACTAGCTGAAGCAGCCGGCGTTGCCCGGGGTTATTAATAGTTTTGAATAAAGTTTCATAATTTTTAACCCTACCCCTACTCTTACTCCATACCCCTAATCAGTAATTTTCCTCTTATTTTGAAGTCAAGTGTGCAAAATTTCATCAAAAGTGCCAAAATTTTACTTTAAGGGTGGAAAAGGGGGGTGGGTGTGGTTTTTAGAAATCTCATGTATTCAGTGACCTTCCGTTTATTTTGTTGGTTAAGTATGCAAAATTTCATCAAGCTAGGAATAAAACTGGATTTGTATATAAAAAAAAACACAGCCCACCCGGGACTTTCTCCTTTATATTATAAAATATTGAATCAGATAGATAATAAGAGTTACAAGTAGGTACAAAATATAGTAATAACATAATATCTAGTTTGTGTTTAAAGTTGTTGTAGGTCATGTGGAAAATATCCACATTTCCTGCGAGGCAGTTCATTAACCTAGTAAGTATTCCCAGAGACATCACCATTGGTAAGTTAGTTCTGCACCTGGGAAGAAACAAGCCTGTGTTGGCGGCCTCGCGTGAAATTACCAATTTCAGCTAGGATGTCAGGTATTAATAATATATTGTTTCTCAAAGAAAATACTCTTCTATTGACAAGACTCATCGCAAATAAATGCTTGGTTAACTTGATATATCGTTGTCTCCCTGATTTCTTGTTTTAAAAATAAATAAAAATTTGTGAGTACTGCACAAGAGTCCAAACTGCTCCCAACCGTCCGGAGCCAGTGAAACTATGGCATCCCCAATTGGGGTATGTTGTGAGACTGAAGGTAGTGGGAAGCGGAAGGAGATGGGAAGAATAAGATGGGGAAGTAGCTGGCTTTTCAGAGCTAGTTACCAAACACGGTGAAATCCATTTCAAACAATGTGTCGATTCTGAATGGTAGAATTTGACCAAGGCGATACTGAAAGTATCTACCACTCTGAAACATGCTGCAAAGATACTATGTATATATTATTTTAAATTAATAAATTGTGAAATAACACAAATTATTCAAATAAAATTAACTTGCGTATGCCCGAAATTGAACACATGACCACTCGACTACGGACGCCATCGATGCATCCAATTTTCCATTGTATATTCTTCTTACACTCTTTTTTCAGTTCATTTGCTTTACATGTCCAAATAATCCAAGCGTCCCTTTCTTAATCTTGGTTATAAAAACGGTTAAAATCGATCCATATCTTCACAATATTTTTAGTACATATAGTCATGAATAGTTTTATCACGCCTTAGGGATCTCATTTCTATAGAATTCAGTCTACTTTCATCCTTTCTTCGCCAGTTCTATGCCTCACTGCCATACATCAGCGTAGTATCAGCACTCCTTCGTGGACTGATAGCTTCGCTTTTTTGGACAAATTATTATTAGTGACAATCACGCTTAGTCGTCTATTAACCTTTGGAATGCCGAGCGCCCGCGATCTAATACTATCGACGTGTTCCGAGGGTAAATTTGCATGCCTCAGTCTATTTTCGTAATAACTTACTTGTTTTTTCCATAATGAAGTTTTTGTGTATTATACGGTCTTGTCAGATAATATTTAAAAAAAATTTATATATTTGTCGTGAGTAGTTTCTCCAGAATAGCTACTTATATTCAGAGAAATGATTTTTTGATATTGCCGATCATTCGCCGGCATTCAACGGATTCCGGCATTTGATTATCCGATTTGCAATTCCAGCGCACTAGTAGTTAACAGAGTTTCCTACATTCACCCTTCTTTCAAACATTTCTATCAGTATTTCCATCTCTCGTAAACATACTTCCCAAATACACAAACTCGTCGACCTGCTCCAAGTATTCATCATTCACAACTATATTGCACACTGTTTTCGTACCCTCTCTTTCAAACACCATGACTGTACGGGACAAGATCTGTAAACTCTTGCCGCACGTTTTTAGAAGAAGAAGATCAGGCTGGCCACTTCGACGCTTCAGAGCAGGGTAGGAAGGAAGGGGGAGATGCCTTGAAAAAGGCAAACGATTTCTTGCAAGGAGGTGGTGAGGGCGAAGAGAAAGTCACGGTCGGTTTTCAGGCCGGGTGAAGATGCAGGCGAAGTAGGTAGAAGGCGTGTTGAATCCGTGAGAATACTCTGAATTTTAGAAATGCACTCGTCGTTCAAGTACTTCGGTGCGATACCGTGCGGCGAATCGGGCAGTTTGAACTCGTGAATATTTCGCGAGCTGCCGTAGACTCTGTCAATCTTGGATCGACTTGATCAAAAAATTAGGATGTCAATCACGACCTTCTGCTTGAATTGAGCCTATTGCAATCTTCACCTATTTTTTATTAAAGCAACCAAAATTATTACAAGGTATGTCATGGGGGTCAAAGTAGGACAGGTAATACTTTGCCGTCAGATTACAAAAAAATGCATTGTACAAACATAAAATAAGTAAGTTTACTCGATTACGCGGGCGCTAATGAACAGATCAGAAAAGATCGTTTATTTAGATCAGTCACCGCGGCCGCAGGAATCGCTTACAAAGACAGACAATTTTGGTAGAACAATAATTTTGAAAGGTTTTTTGTGGATCAGAGGGGCTCGACCAATGAGAGCCCGCTCTGTTTCGGGACCGTCGCCGGGAGCGACCGTAGGGGTGGCGGGGGTCGGAGAAATGTCCCGTTAGCACCCAGTAGCGTCTCGGGACGAAAACGAGGTTCAGGGGCGTAGGAAAAAGAAAACGACAACGTGCACTCTTATCATCACTTCTTCTAAAACCCCGGAACTACGCTTGTCGAAAGCCAATATGTACTGAAATGGGGCGGTTGCACAAATCCTCTTTTTGTGCAAACATAACAAGATAGGGATGCGTATCTAGTCGCTTCTATCAGGTTAAAATTAAAGTCGGGCGTTGCACAATTAATTATTTGTGCAGACAAACAAACAAGACAGAGACGCGTATCTAGTCGCTTCTCTCTCTCTCTCTCGTTTGTGGTCAGGTCGTCTGTTATGAGCCTGACCAGTACTACATGCCAGCTCGATCGAGAACGTATCGAGTCGTCTCTCGTTCGAAACTGCACGAACTCAGTAGTTGATTTCGTATCTAGTCGTACCACCTACTGAGTTATGTACTGATTGATGTTATGCAAACGAAGGGTATTACAAACTTTGATAGTCACGTCTGGTATAATGACTTTAGACTTACTTTACGTTCATTATGAAATCATTCTGCATACATGCATACTTGGTTAACCCTATACACAAGCAGTGGTGTGCACAGAGTTTTCAATAAAGGTGGGCACTTGAAAATACAACAAATTAATTGATATTTAAAAAATTACCCCAGGCAACAAACACCCTTTGAGCAAGTTTTTGTTAAGAATGGCTAAGCAGCTGGCTGTGGCCGATGTTGGTTGGGGTTACCTGAGCCACATCAGATATTCAAATAACCTCTTTTTTATTCATATTACATGCCAATTACTGGATATATTAAATATCCATTTTTCCGCTGAATAAACACAGACAATATTTTCATAAAAAGCCAACATGATGTCGTCATTATTTTGTTAGTAAAGTTGTTCTAATTAAAATAAGAACCAACAGATGGCATTGATAGCTACATTTCGTGGTGTTAACAATAAGGTTCCATCTGACTCGGCAATATTATGTGACTCTAATAATATTATGTGAGTAATAACTCTCCAGAACCTATTATCGCATGACATTATTATTCAAGAACACGATTCGCTAGCATTATGGAAAAGCACTGCTTTTTTAAACACTAACACAAACAAGTTGTAAGAACTATTCATAACTTAATTTAAAAGACTGGCAATATTTATCTAGCCTCAATACTGAAATGCATGCGCGGTGGACCGAGATCCGAGATAGACAGAGCGATCTCGAAAATCAACAGCATTCGGCCTCGAGTGAAGTTTGCAGTTGTATCGTATCTTCTACATACTAGAAAAAAAAACAAAACTTTTTTGATAACGTCGTTTGTGACTTGTGTTAAATAATGTCGTGTTTAAATTAGAAATCTCATTAATTAAATTTTCCTTATCATTTGCATCCTTTAGGGAATAGCAATTTACCATCCACACGACTCCTCCGCGATATTGGTGACCCCAACGTGATGCTCGGTCGGTAGAATCCCAGTCAAACGCGCATGCGTTTTAGTGTTGCCACCAGAAAAATATTGCCAGTCTTTAAAAATAAATGAAGAGTACTTCCTACAAAGTAATCCCTTGAAGCGCATTGTGTGCCCGTGTATGCTTGAATGAACAGAATAGAGTCAACATTTGAATATGGCGTCATTTTGCATGACGAGCTTCTGCCTTTGACACATTATAGTGGTGCCGTCGGTGCGGTGAGCGCGGTGCTGCGTTGGCACTTTGCACGTATTTTTGAAAGTGAAGATTGATTTCTTGCTACAATTTTACGCATTTTGAAAATATTAATATTTTTATGCGAGTAAATTAGAGAACGCCGTGCTTATTTGATAACATGGACGGCGTGCCTCTGAATGCGAGAGACTGTAGTTCTTCTATACTGTTAAAAATAAGCACCGCATCATCAGCGTATAATGGACAACAATTTTGGTGGTCTCCGTGGTTGAGTGGTTACGATTCTTGACTACAATTCCGAAGGTCGCGGGTTCAAATCCCAGTGCGCGAAAGTAAATTTTATTTGATTAAATTGTGGAATTTCACAATTTTGTTCCAGAATGGTAGATTCTGTCATTATCGCCCTGGTGAAAGATTACCATTCTATATCGAAACATTGCTTGAAATAATTTAGCCGTGTTCGGTGACCAGATCTGAATAGCCACGTACTTCCTCCTACCTCTCAATACCTTCAGCCTCACAACATACCCCAATTGGAGATGACATAGTCTCACTGTCTCCAGATGGTTGGGAGCAGCTGGGACTCTTGCGTGGTACTCATATAAAAATAATAAAAAAACAATTTACTAATCAGAACACCGTTTCTCCACGGCGGTAGACAGAGAGAATAGACTGCCACATAACTCTGTCTCGGCACACATTTCTCGATTCTTTCACGTTCAGAGTTCTGTTTTTCTGGCATTTGCCATGACCCAACTCAAGTATTTGATTAATTAGATCATACGGAATTCTAGTACCATTCAATTTAGCGTCATATCTCTGTACACTCATTTCTTCATTAATCCGCTCTACATGCCCAAACCATTTAAGTGTCCCTTTTTTTAACCTTAAACATTATGTTTACATCAGCTTAGCATTCTTTCCAGATCTATACATTATGGTCATAGATGGTTTCACCACACATTCGCTTCGGGGATCTTATTTTTTCAGCATTTTTTTTTACAGTAACTGCACACAAGAGACCCTGAGGAAAATAATTTCATATCATCTTTGGGTATGCTGTGTGGAGGGTCTTTTAGAGGATAGGAGGGAGTGAACTTGGGTCTTGAAGAGACCCATGTTGTAGGAGGGAGGAAAGACAGAGGCCGGCATATCATTCCACAGCCGAGCTGTTGAACACGAGAACGAGTTATAGAAGCCACCCGTTCTCATGTGACAAATGTCAACCGTGTGCAAATGTTGAGCACGCGTTTGGCGTGTTTCCCGACTATGCACCTGTGCCGAGGGGATGAATGACGCTAGTTCCTCGGAACATCTTTAATTAAAATACCGGTAGAACAAGGACAGCAATCCCACCTGACGTCTGTGCTCCAAATATTGCAATATATATCAAACGGACCGCCCGTTTCTGCACAGAGTCTTTTTCAAATATTTTGGGGGGTGGCTGCTAAATTCTACAGTGGGGTGCACTTGCGATCTGTACAGGGTCAGCAGCTGTGTACTATTATCAGTCTACTTTCATCCTTTCTCTGCTAGTTCCATGACTCACTGCCTAACATCAGACCAAACTGTTAGCTTCGTTTTGGACAATTTGAAGTTCTTCATTAACACTATAAAATTCACTCCGATTCCGTTGAAAAAGTTTAACATAAATTTCTACGATATGTTAACTATAAACTCGCATTGCCTATTGACACTGTAAATTACAATTACTTAATGAAAGAACTAAAATTATTAAAAGTCTCGGATAGAAGATTTGTTTCTGACATAACTTTTATTTTCAAAATTGCTAATATTTTTTTTGTAGACAGCCCCGATTATATCAGCTTAAATAAATCTATTATTTTTACTAGAACTACTCAAACTAAAATTTTATTTAATCCAAGTAATTCAAAAATTCTCTTGTACCTAGACTTCACGCAGAAGGTAATACTTTTTCAGACATAGTAGATATGTTCAACTGCTCGGAATACAAATACAAACAGACGATTGTTGCATACATCCTCAACAATTATTAATATATATGTTTAGAGTACAAGAATCAGTGAATGTGAGGTATGTTTTGAATATTCGCCTCTGTATCTAATTATTTGAAATGGTACTGACACTATGTTATTCCTGAATTTGTTTGTGAGACAAACTAAATATTTAGTAGTTGTATTTCATCAAGGCTATCTATGTACCTGTATCTACTGTGATGTGTTTTGCACCTGTGTGACTATTATAATTAACTAAATATGTATAAGCCCATGTAGGGTGTATACAATATAATAAATGAATAATTGAATTAGAGTGCAGTGGAAGTGTTAGTGACGAAATTAGCGACGCAGCGCTTAGGTGTTCTTCAGCATGCATTTGTCAGTCCTCGGAAGAGCACGTCTTCTATTTGAGAGTGGTGTATTGCGGTTAGCGTGTGTTTTGTTAACTATATTTATTGTTTATCCTGTTATAATTTCTTCTTCTTCATATGGTGAGGAGAGTTGATGGAGGTCATAGTGGGATACTGAGGTTATTCAGCCATCGGGAGTCACTTGGTTCAGCACAGATGTGCCATAGGGAAACTGATGAAGGGGACATTCATCTACGATGTGTTCTGTTGTTTGAATATGTCCACATTCACACAATTCGGAATTCTTTAGCCCCCATTTATCCATCATATACGCACAACGGCTGTGATTGCACCGGATGCGGTTGAATGAGGTTCACGTCTTCCGAGGGAGAGAGAACCCTGGCAATTTAACAGTAGGTTCTACAACAAGGTGCTTGTTTTTCATGTCCGAGTTCTGCCACTGAATTCACCACAACTCTTCAGGGGAGTATCGTGATAGAGGCAGTCTTCCACCTTCAGTCCAAAAAGATTTCCCGGACGTCAGACGGATGGCCGGGAGGTTTGCAAGGTCATCTTGAAGTGAAATGTTATGCCTTTTTGTGTTTCTGTTTTAACCTCTAGGAGACGGCCAACTACAATTGTAGTGTCAGAAAAAATTTCCCACAGAACGGCGCACTGCAAGTGTAGTTTTGAGCATTTGTCATGTTCATCGCTAAATATTTAGTAAATTTAACAGTAAAACGTCGAAGTAAAAAATCTGTTGCATAAAGTTGTTCATTTTCTACCACATCCTTATAACAGATTTTCCTTTTTACGTATAGTTTGTTTTTAAAAGAACTTTTAGTAAGTTGTATCTCTTCTCACATTATTCATTTCTTTCAGCGCACGCATACACGCGCACGCGCATACAGGCTTAGTTGTCCCTTCGCCGAGTGAGTGTCGAGTTGCTGGCCGCTCAGCTATATACCGTTTATTGTTATATTAGGGTGTCCGTTTTTTTATTACTCTTGGAGTGTTTCTGTGCTAATATTTACTTTTATGAAGTGTTTCGTTAGCATTTATTGTGCGTATTATTTGTGAATTTAATATTATTGTATTGTTTTGCATATTTGACTGTTTGTTGAAAATACATATTTAGATTAGATTTTTAATCCTTTAAAATGAATGAAGAAGACATTGAAAACTTTGTGCTAGATTGCGATTCAGATTTTTCGATGAGTGATGATGAAGATTATATACCTGAAAATTTGGAGAGTTTGGAGGAATCTTCAGAAAACAACGGAGATGATGAAATTGAAGATTTTGAACGCTTGGACGAAGATCCCTCCAATAATATAAATTTTACAAATTTCTCTCCAACATGTGGATGTGGCAACAACTTCCAGCCAGATGTACATAGTTTCAATCAGCAATCAGGATTAAGAGATTGCGAACTAAACCAAGAGAGTTGTGAGGCTGATTATTTTGAGCTTTTTCTAAATTCAGATGTCGTGACCATTGTTGTAATCGAAACAAACTGATATTTTGATACTCTAAAATCTCAAAAAACATTTGCTCCAAATTCTAGATTGCACAAATGGAAAAATGTTACTGTTAATGAAATGTACGTGTTCATTGCCTTGACGATGCTTATGGCGCGAAGTAAAAAAGGCAAAATCCATCAATATTGGTCGGTAGACAGGTTAATTTCATCACCGATATTTGGAGAAACAATGCCAAGAGATCGATATTTATCTATCCTAAGCATGCTCCATTTTTCAGACAATGAAAAACAACAGAAAGGTGACACTACACATAAAGTTAGAGATTTTGTGGATTTGGTATGCAGTCAATTCAAAAAATATTTTTATCCTTATGAGAATTTGACGAGTCTTTGGTTTTATTCAAAGGCAGATTGTGCATAAAGCAGTATCTTCCGGCGAAAAGGCACAAATTCGGCATAAAACTTTTTGTTATATGTGACTGTAAAACTGGGTTCGTTTTACAATTTGTTATTTATTGCGGTGCTAAATCTAACATAGAAATACCAAATATGGCAGAAAACATATCCGGGCAACTACTGACTTCTGGGAAAGTGGTTGTTTCTTTACTAACGGATTATTTACAGAAAGGTCATACAGTTTATACTGACAACTGGTATTCAAGTCCCTTTCTATTCACCTATTTGCACAGCAAAAAAACGAATGCCTGCGGTACTGTCAAAAAGACCCGAAAAAATATGCCGCCATTTGGAAACGTAAAAAAAGGAGATGTAGAATGCAAAACATCTGGCTGCCTACTTGCAATCAAATGGCACGACAAGAGGGAAGTACATATGCTGACTACATCGCACAATGCATCAATGAAAGAAACAGGAAAAAATAGCTGGAAAACCAAAGATCCAATAGTTAAACCCAATTGTGTAATTAATTACAATAAGAATATGGGAGGTGTTGATAGGTCAGATATGTTAATTACATTCGTGCAAAGTGTTCGCAAAACTATAAAGTGGTACAAAAAAATTGCTTTTCGGACAATTGACGTAGTTTTAATAAATGCCCACGCAATGTACAAGTTACAAACAAAAAAAGAAGTGAGCTTAACTGATTTTCATTTGGAAGTAATTAGGCAACTTATTTCAAAACACCATGTTCCTGAGTCAGCAAAAAAGGTAAATCGAGTTGGCGATTATCCACTGAGGCTAACTGCCAGACATTTTCCTTCGGATGTTCCACCATCTTCCAATTCAAAGAGAAAATCAATTTATCGGGAGTGTCACGTGTGCAAACATTCATCGCTAAATCCTAAACGTCGAGTCCAGACACGTTATTGGTGTTACTGTTGTCAAGTTGCCTTGTGTCCCACTACATGTTTTCGAATATATCACACTGTAGAAAAGTTTTAATTATTAAAAGTGTCCGTCACGCCGAACAATCTCGTGGTCGCCCTTTCTAATGCAGACAAGTGGCTTTGCGTAAGTGTGTGCGTGTCCGCCGAAAAATTTTTTGTCTTGTACTAAAACAATTATCATAATTACTGTGTAAATAAAACTCATCATAAAATTTGATAACTTAATTGCCAAATGTACATTCTTCATGTGAAAAAAAGAAATTTTACGACTTGATAATAAATAAACAATCTGTGAGTGTTCCATTCGGGGAGTTGGTCATTTGAAGGTAATTTTTTTATTCACATTTCATCTAACACATAATAACCCAGGAAAAATATAATATTGGGTATACAAAACTAATCTTACAACATTTAAGAATACTGTAAAATAAATAAAAATATTTTAAAACCTTCAGGTACAGCTAAATAATATTTCAAGCCTGTAGTGAGCGTTAAAGGTAATTTACGAAAATCCTGCCGTTTCAGGCAACCAATTCATACAAAATCTGCTCGTCTTCTAAGGGTTAATAAACACACTCTAAAGTGAATTGATACACTTCACCATGTCATATCTTAGTTCTATAGCGCATGATCTATCAAATGACAGCAACATTACGGATGACGAGATCTTCGATCAGATACGTTGAGACGGTAATGGCGGACGTACCATTATTGACCATTGCAATAATAGTAAGTGAATTTACATCGTAATACGCCCGCTGTAAGAATGGACTATATAGGCTAAGAATCATTCAAAATGGTTGGTATTTGTCTAAGTTATTGTATTTTTATTTAATACCATTTTTTTTCTAATAACACAAAATATCTACAGCAATTTACATACCGACTTGTAAAATAAGTGCACCACTAAAACGGTTAAAATAGTTAATTCTGGTATTTAATATTCCGCTCTAAAGCGAGGTGATGTTCATGAATGAACTTCACTTAATCATATTATTTCATTGCATGTGTACTTTGTTACAAAGTTGTGTCGCTTAAAATTAATGATCTTGTTCGTATACGTCGCTCAGAACATGAAAATAATGTGGAATACTTCACACCCTATTCGTAAATGACTTGTTTCGTACGAAATATAATTTTTAAAAGCCAATTATATATACCAAAATACAAATCAATATTGTAAGCAACTTGCAACAGTTATTTTGATTCTGTCGGAACGGTATTTCAATAGAATATATAGCATTATTGATTTCTTCGACTCCCAAGCACAGTTAGTAAATATACCAAACACTCTTCCAACATTTGTACATAGCTGACATTTGTAGCATGAGAGTGGATTGTTTCTACGACTCATTTTTGTGTTCAACGGCTCAGCTGTGGAATCATTAGCCGCCCTCTGTATTTCCTTCCTCCTAAAATATCACTCTCTTCAAGATCCAGGTTTATGTCTCCCCCTCATTTAAAAGATCCTTCGCATAGCATTCCTGAAGATGATGTGTAATCAAAAAAATATCGTCCGTTAACAAGTTTTTTTTAATATTTCATTCGTTCATTGTAAATCAATTTTTTTTAGGTATGTACTTTAATATATAAAATTTTTACTTTATCATTTTGATGGAATGTTATGGTATTGAACTACCCCATAATATATATATATACACTCTTGTTTATATAAAAAATAATGTTATGTAAAGTAATTTTTTTTTAATAAAAATAATGAACAACATTTTATTATTTCACATTGATTGATGTTTATTATTGTAAAATTATATTATGATTATTTATAAATCAATAAATTAACAATATTTTAATAATTATTTATAATCAATAAATCAACAATATTTTAATAATTATTTATAATGAATAAATTAACAATATTTTAATAATTATTTATAATTAATAAATTAACAATATTTTAATTCATGTTCACAAACCAGTATGTATGTAATAAGTAATGATGGAAAATATATATTCACTTTAAAATAATAAATTTTATAATTTTTACTACCATCACCTTTATAATAACAAAAATATACCGAAGTAATAATATTCGAAAATTTTTCTCATTATTTTTGCTTCAATATTATTTGTTTAACAAAGTAGGTACGGAAACCATAGATAAAATATCTAGTAGACCGAAAAAATATGCACCGTATCGCCAAATACAATATCTGTCAGTTTCCCGTTATTTGTCGCGGTCCTTCGCATTTCTGATGCTTTTATGTTTGGCTGCAAATTTTCGCTTTTGGGATGTGATATTATTGCTTTTAATGATTTATCAAGTTATATCGGTCATATTTTAATAGCGGAGGTATAAACTTCTCACTAATTTCATATGAAAAACCCCTGTGAATGGACCTGTCGAGTTCTATACTAAATTTAAATGACTATGAAATAAAACAAAATAATTTCGTTACAAACGTAGCGGAATGGACTGTTGAGGTGAGTTCATTGATATTAGGAGTACTGATTATAAGATACGTTGCTTTCAATTGGAGCGAAAATGATTGTGCGTAAGTTAAACTTATGGTGTGAACTAAAAACTTTAATATCTGTATTGTGTGAAAGGTTATTAACCCTTTGCTTTAAATATACAAGATATTTAGGATACGTCAGTTGGTTTGATAAATAAAGAGATTATATATTATTGTAATATATTTTTATTGCCGTAATTTTCTCATGAAAACGACGCTGCAGATCTTATCGATTTATTATTATTTTGATTTAGTTTCTTAATCTTTCTGCAAATTTCATGAAAGGTCTTTAATCTTAATTAAGCCCTGAAATTTATATCGTAGTTTGCTACTGAGTGCTCTTTAATTTATAACCTTTGTTCTGAGTTATTTCAAGCTTCTTACGCATGACAACTGTTTTGCCTTACGAAAGCATTGTCTAACTGAAAAAAATGTATTTTTTAAATTTATCGGTTTATACAAAGGTGTACCAGACGTGTTTAAACTTATTGTTCGATCGTCAAATTTTCATTTTTCATTTCTTAGTTTCTTATTGGTCATGAAGTGACGAAACATTTAAAGTAACTGTCTCTAAATTTACAGTTTCTTTATACAAATAGAACGGCGTCTTTGCGATCGAAGTTTTTTTTTTTTTTTTTTTGATTTTATGGATACTTTCGTAATCCTCTAACTATTAGGTACTATAACGAGTAGGTCTTTGCAATACCCCTCATGATCTAGCTGACTAGTACTGCGGCTCTTTGGCCTTATTACTATTACCATCTGATGGTTGTATTTACTTGACTGAGTTTATTTTACATTACGTGTATTTTTAGGGAAAAGATCTTAATGGATAAAAAACTTGCGATCGAAGTTCGAAAATTGTCAGACTCCGACTAGGTAAAATACCGTGTTGTGAGCTCCCTTTCATTCTTATCATTAGCATTATCGATTGTTAATCTTGTTAATCTTATAATTTAGTTGAAATTGAACGTGTAAATCTCCTCAAAGCGGCATAATAAACCTTTTGAATAATGCCGTAATGAGGAGATATTTTTACATAATAATTGTTTTAACCTTTTCATGTTTATTGCTCCCTACGACCAGATAACGAAGCCACAAAGCGCTATGTTATCTGGACGTGGGAAAACATTGACAGCAGTAAACACAGCTAGAATTAACCTGATCACTACACAAAACCTTTTTAATTTTTCCATGTAATATCATGTTAAAATGTAATTTAAATGTCGAAATTCAGGCGTCCGCCGACCTTGAAGAATTCGGCCAAATGAGCTCCAGACAGTTTTACGCTCACTATATACGCTGCGTGTTAGTTTTGCAAGCGCGTCCCCCCCGCGGCAAGGAGAGGGGTAAAATGCTTGTCGCATTCGGGAAATCAAATAAATAGGCCAACTTTGAAAAATAAAGCAGTCATAACTTATATCACAACTTGTGAGCATCAAAACAAAAGTCTTTTCTTCGCCGTCACCCTCTCCATCATTTGCTGCCTCGCTGACACCCTCTGCCTGAAGCAGTCCTGGGCCTACGTCCTCGAGACAAGAGGACGTCACTGCAAGGCCAGGACCCGGCAGAGGAGTGGCCCACCTAGTGCCCCTCACATAGACCACTGGGTGCATGAGGAACAGCACCATCCACCTACCCTACAAACCTACAACGGAAAATGTGGCTCTGGATCCAGCACCTACACAAAATTTACAGTCTTGTAACGACAGTAGTCGCTTACAAAAGGGATCAATGAATTCTTCTTTAGTGTGAGTTATTTATTGCTGAGAATCGTGACCCCCCACTTCCATAGCCCTGACGAATAAAGGCGTTCTTAGATGATTCCTTTTTCGTTCAGTTTCCTTGTGGATTGTCTTCTTCTATGGAATTTTCTAAATAGAAATTTTGGACGAAAAAAAGGATCGTCTAAGAACGCTTTAAGGCTCCTCCACTCCTAGCGGTTCAGTGCAGGATGGAGAGCTATGGACACCGACGTTCCGGACGCCTGTGATATCTGATGAATCCATCGCATTGATGATTTTCCTCTGCTTCTCCCGTCTTCCACTTTGCCAGTGGCCATGAGTTTCTCCAGGTTTGAGTTATCAGTTTAGCGAGCAACATGTCCAAAGTATCTGAGGACACGCTGTAGGCAAACAGTTGATAGCCTATTGTAGATGCCTAGATCTTCCAGAATATATACATATTATGGCGCCTGACTGTTCATGGAATCCTGATTGCTGAAGAAGCGGTATTGATACGAAGGTTCATAAGCTCATTATAATTTCGCCTTTTAATAATTTTCAGGTGAATTTGCTGACCGGTACCGTAAAGCAGTTAGTTAATTATATCTAAGTTTTATTATGGATAAAACAGCCATTGTTGATGTTACTGTGTCCAGAGCGAAGAAATGTGATGCCACTACATCAAAACTCGAAAAACTTGACGCCAGTACGTCCAAACCTAAGAAACTTCATGCCAATACGTCCAAATCAGAGAAAATTTATGCCACTACCTTCAAACTAGATAATCCTGATGCCACTATTTCAAAATCAGAGAAACTCGACGTCACTACTTCCAAACCGAAGAAACATGATGACAATTTGTCCAATACAGAGAAACTCGATTCTACTAGGTCTGAACCGGGGAAACGTGATGATACTTTGTTTAAACCAGATAAAAGTGATGCCACTGGGTCTAAACCGGAGAAACTTGATGCCACTATGTCCAAACCAGAGAAACTTGATGCCATAACGCCCAAACCGGAGACACTCACCGAAGAAGAAGGTTCCTCTCCCCAGCGTGGTCCAGAATTTCAGTTTGTGGATATCAAAGAAGAGATAGGAGAAACTCCTGAAAACAAAAGCAAACCTGGTACTCCAGTTGTAGAAGAAAATGACATGGAATGTACCAAAACCGCTGATAAAGATGGTGACACTTCTGATAAAATTGTGGAATATTTGGTCCCTCTGCAAACCCTCGAGGAAGGTCCAGGTAAGATGAAAAATCTGTTATTATTTTAATTTAATATGTATTTTAATGTTCTCCAAGGAATGAACTATTTCCGCGTTCATTACTCTCCAGCAATTTCTATTTTCATGTCCACTGATATTTTATAAAATAATTTCTGAATGGGATTACAAAATTGTTACAATGGGGTTTATTTAGTAAAGCGTGCTTTTGGTGAAATTATACAAAACAGCCATATAGAATTGCAAAGCTAAAAAATTGTATGTGAGTACTGCACAAGAGTCCCAACTGCTCCCAAACGTCTGGAGCCAGCAAGACTATGGGATCCCCAATTGTGATATGTTGCGATGCTGAAGGTAGTGAGGAGGGGAAAGAGATGGGAAAGCGAAGGTGTGAAAGTACCTGGCTATTCATATCTGGTCACCAGACACGGCTAAAGCTATTTCACGTGACGTTTCGCAAATATACCACGTATTATTTTTTTATGAATAAATTGTGAAAAAACACAAATTAATCAAATAAAATTTACTTGCACACGCCAAGATTTGAACCCGCGACCTACGGATTTGTAGCTGAGGATCGGGAGACCGTCAAATGTCTATTCTATTCTGTCTCCTTAAGTAGGTTCATGTGCTACATTTATCTCGGATATGTATCGTTCGATTTTTTTTCTCGGTAGCTTCAGTTTATAAATATTTTCACGGAAAATTCTGTAGGAGGACATAAAACTTAAACCAGTAGATTAAGAAGCTTTTTTGCCAAACCAAATGACATACTTCATTTTCAAACAAAATACATCGCGGGTACATTTCTCCTCCGAGAATGGCTCTCGAATAAATCTGTGAAAAATCTAATCTTAATAAAATCTCTTTTTATAATAAGTTTTATTGTTGATTTAATCCTTCTTCATTTTTTCCAGTAATCCAGTGGGCGAAACGTTACGGCTGCACAGAATGCAGCTTCAAGTGTAATTCAAAACATTCGCTACGCGTGCATTACAGAAAACACACCGGAGAAAAACCATTCTCGTGTCCCGATTGCAACTATGTGTGTTCCATGAAAAGCAGCTTGACGCGACACGCGAGATGCCATACCGGAGAAAAACCCTTCTCGTGCACAGAATGTAGTTATAAATCGGCTGATAAACAAGGCTTAAAGGCGCATTTACGGACGCACAGTGGAGAAAAACCATTCTCGTGCACGCAATGCTCGTATAAAGGCAGTCAAAGAGGGAGTTTGATTCAACATCTAAAAACGCATTCCGGAGATAAACCATTTCCATGTTCAGAATGTTCTTTCAAGGGCTATACGAAAGATTCGCTGCTTGTTCATGGCAGGACGCACACAGGAGAGAAGCCTTTCCAATGTACTAAATGCACTTCTTCGTTTACTCTTAAAACCAGTTTGACTCATCACTTGAGGATTCATACGGGCGAAAAACCATTTTTGTGTTCAGAGTGCACGCTTAGTTTCAGCACGAAAAGCAGGCTGAATGTTCACGTTAAAACCCATTCCGGGGTGAAGCCGTTCGGATGCACAGAGTGCGGTTATAGGTGCTATGAGGGGAGCAGATTGAATGTTCATTTGCGTACCCACAATAAAACACAGCAATGATATATGTTCGTTCAAGGAAGAAAGAACCATTCTAGTATTAAATTTATTTATCATACTGTTCCAAATAACTTGGAAATAATTAACATCCTTCACTAAGGCAACACGGTGTTTATGATGGAAATGGATTAACTTGCAATCACGTAATTTTTCCGTAGCGGTAGTGTAAGAGCGTTGAACGCCATACACCTCTCTATTGACCCTACATCTTTCTGTTACCGACCTTCACATGTTTTGAGCACTTGTAAATTAAAAATCATAACATTTCATAGATGCATTGATTTCTTCCACGCACTCTCCAAACGGATCTTACTTCTATCGAATGTAGTCAGTTTTCTTCCTTCATCTGCTAGTTCCATGCCTCATTGCCATACATCAGGGTTGTTACGAAATCTTCTCCCGTATCAACTTCGTTGGCAGATCACAGTAAATACCTATTTTCAAAGATATTTTAGTTTTAGGACATTTTTCACTTCTGGAATATGTTGAAGTATTAAAAAAATAGTTACTTCAAATAATTAAGTAGTGAGAGGATAGAAGACGAGTGTACAAATGCTTTGGGTTTCCACCCAGGCGTCCATCACTGCACAAATAAAAATTTCCCACTATTGTGATGGTATTAAAAGTTTTTCAATATTTGTCAGGTTGTACGTTGACGGGGAATGTCAGTCTTTATGTTAAAATAAACTTGTAATTTATTTATTAATTGATAAACTAAAGTTCTTAAAAACTTAAGACAAGATTTTCGTGCATAGCGCAAAGGGTAACAATTATTTTTATAAACAATAATTATTAGCCTGAAACACTCATCACTTTATTAGTATGAGAAAGACATTTATCTTTGCTCGGAAAGGTTTTTTTTTTTCAATTTGGATGAGTGTTTCAGGCTAATAATTATTGTTTATAAAAATAATTGTTACCCTTTGCGCTATGCACAAAAATCTTGTCTTAGTTTTAAAGAACTTTAGTTTATCAATTAATAAATATTTGACAAGTCAAAGCAATTTTCACCAATAAAATGTTGACATAATTTGTCTCGACGCCATCTATTTGAGGGATTTAGCCGTTACAAGCCTTTCTCATACTAATAAAGTTGGTTGTTTACAGGTGAAAATATAATAAAAACAGTAATTATTGAATGAAACACTAGTATATATTGATTAACTTGGCGGGTTTGCGATAAGCCGACGTAGTTCAACGGTAGAGCATCTGACCGGACATCAGAAGGGTACAGGTTCGAGTCGGAAAGGTTTTTTTCAATTTGGATGAGTGTTTCAGGCTAATAATTATTGTTTATAAAAATAATTTTAATTTATAATTTTTGTGTGTAATTTTATTTTAATGTTACGTAGTATTTAATTACTATTTATCTTAATTATTTGTCGTCTAAATGCCTTAACGGTCGCAATAATGTTTACATAATTTTGAGCTTTATTTTTCGTAATATTTCAACCGCATTCATGATGTTTTGGTTTATTTTTAACGGAATTGAAACTTCTTTTATTTATAAAATATGATAGAAATCTATCATGCTCATATGTACCTTTATTACAATGAATTAATTTAATACATTCTGATTTTTTTTAATGTGTACCCACCCGAAGGTCAAGTGAAAACTTTTACTCATCTTGGGACCAATGAAAATTCTAAAAGATTTTGCGACAAAAATTATTTTCGGACTATAAGAATCAACAATATGAATTGGTTTGTCCTTGTGCCTAGTAAAATTTTCATCTCCAGTACTTGCTTTCTCCGGGTTAATATTTATATTTTGAATGGGTTCTTATTCATTGGGAACCTCTTTATAATCTAGATAAGTCATCGGTACGCAAATAAGTTCCTCGCAGAATGCAATAGAAGTCGGTAACAAATATTCCCAAGTATATCTACAACCATAGAAATGTAACAAAATTTGAATATAGGCCGAGGGCAAACGAACAAAAACAAAAGAATAATATTTCAGGAACCTTTGTGTCGAAATGCTTAAATTACTTATGGTGCCTTTCTCAATTAGTGATATGTTTTGGCTCGAGCTTGCGAGAGTAACGCTCCCACATTCTCGCGTACAGTCCCTCTAGTCCTTGTGCATACTTCTTACAGTCAAAAAGCGGGCTCTCTTCCCGCATGGCCCAAACTTTGGCACGAATTGATTTCAAATATTCTTTGTCATTGCCGAGGCGTATGGAAATGTCTTGGTATTCTTGTCGGTTACTCGCAATGAGTTCTGAGCAGCAGAGCGTATTCAACTGCGAAGCTGTCACTCGCGAAGCCAGAGTGTTTCCGGGAAGGGTGACCACAGGCGTGCCGGACCACAGAACGTCCATGCTAGTGGTGTGTCCGTTGCAAAGCGGCGTGTCAAGACAGATGTCGGCTAACTGGCCGCGTCGGACATGCTCTTCCTTCGCAGCCACGTTGGAGAATATGATCCGTCCGGCTGGCAAACCTAGCTGCTGCGCGGCGAGGTGCAGGTTGGGCTCCCCCATAGGCGGGAACCTGAGCAGCCATAGAACCGAGTTGGGCACGTGATGCAGGATGGCAACCCACATGGCCAGCGTGGTGGGGTCAATCTTGTACAGCTGGTTGAAGTTGCAGAACACAACGGCGTCATCGGGCAGGCCGTACTGCTGGCGGGAGGTCACCAGGGTGCTCTGTGGCACCTCTTCGCCCGTGGCTGCCTTGTTGTTGGTCTGCGGCGTTGCCAGCCAGTTCTGTACTGTCACAACGTTCACGGAAGTCTGAATTTGTCCGCAAGCGATCGTGGTGACGAAAGGAGATGTAGTGGGTAATTCCGCCACCTTGTGGGAGATGTGGACCGAGTGAGATGTTCCAATCACTCCGCTAACTTCCTTGACAGATGTAGACTCTACCAAAGGATACAGATCAGCACCATTGATCTCGGCGATGTTATCAGTCAGCGAGAAGTTGGCTTTGAGGCGATCACTAACAATAAACCTTTCACGTAAATGTGGGAACATTTGCTTATGGTCTCCGATAAAGAATGTGTTTGGCATGTAAGCCAACTTCTCTGAATATTGATCATCCAGTTCAATGGGACTCGTCACCGCATCCGTTATGATGTAGTCCATATAGTGTGCCCCACTGGTCCCTGGATAGCCCAGCCACATCACTTGTACGGGAGCAGGGCGAAGGGCGAATATCTCGTTACGAGCTCCTTTTGTATATCCGTTCATGTTGATAAGAATATTAATTCTATCATTGTAAATGAGATCAGCCGCTCCGGCATTCTCTGGAATGTTAGATAGGTCTACAAAGTTCTCCGACTCCCGAGAAACTTTGCCACGGAATGTAGTGCCGTCATCGGGGCTCAATGCATAGCAGAATACTTCCACCGTCGACCTGTCGTGCATTCCTGGAATGGACTGCATTAGATGAGACGTGGGATGGTTACCAAAATCACTGCTGACGTAGCCGATACGCAGCCTTCCCTGAATCTCGCGGCTAAACTGGTACGACGGCTTGTGCAAGATGCGAACCTTTTCCTCGCATAAACTGGCATGGCTGGCAGCAATCATTTTCTTGTATTTGTGCGATAAAGGGTACAGTATGGAATGATGTGGGTAAATGGAAGGCAATCTGCCTTTATCTAGCTGCTCAGTTACGATTTTGACAAGTGTCTCCATGCGCGCCTCATAATCTGTCCAATCGCATACGATCTGCAAGCAGTGAGCTAGGTTGCAATACGCATCAGGGAAATCTGGTTTCAATTTGAGAGCTGTCCTGTAAGACAGAATTGCTTCACGTATGTTCCCGGAATCCTTGTGGATGCTAGCAAGGTTACTGTGAGCGTCAGCAAACGCCGGATTGATTCCAATAGCTCGAGTATAGCAGTTAATAGCTCCGGTGATATCTTCCATCTCTTTGAGTGTATTTCCCATATTACTATAAGCATCAGCAAATGTTGGCTGAATCCTTATAGCTTCCCGGTAGTATGTCAGGGCTTCATCCAGTTTTCCTTGCTGTTGCAGAACTGATGCGAGGTTGCTATGCGCAGCAGCAAACTCGGGGAAAACTTCGAGGGCTTTCAAGTACAGGCGGGTGGCTTCCTCGATGAAGCCTTGTTCCCTCTTGATATTGGCGAGGTTATTAAGAGAATCAGCGTGTGAAGGACACAGCAGCAGTGCCGTGTTATAGCACTCTTCCGCCTCCTCCACCCGCCCCATTTCCTTGAGTGCGTTGGCAAAGTTGCAGTGCGCATCGGGGAAGTCAGGCTGCAGTTCGATGGCGCGGCGGTACGTGTCGATGGCCAAGTCGACGAATCCCTGCTCATAGTAGACGCACGCCAAGTTTCCGTGTACAATGGCATTGTTCGGGGAAAATTTTAGCGCCCTAAGGTAAGCGGCTACCGCTCTGTCGAAGATACGGGCCTCCTTCAGCAAGTTACCCAGGTTGATGTAAGCATCTAGGAAGTTGAGATCAAGAGCTACAGCCTCTTCAAAATGGTGGATGGCTAGCCAGATCTCCCCTTGCGAGTTGTAGACGCATCCGAGATTATTGTGAGCTACAGCAAAGTTGGGCTGAGTCTCGATGGATTTCAGATAGCAAGCTTTAGCCTCCTCGAGCCTTCCCAATGCCTTCAGTAAATTTCCTAGGTCACTTCGCACACAGTAAAGGTCCGGATTATATTCCAGGGCGGTGTTGTAGGTTCGCACGGCTTGTTCCATGTCCCCCGCGGCCACCAGCGCCGCAGCCAGGTTGACGTAGCCGTCGATGAAGTCTGGCTTCAGGCGAAGAGCGTGGCAGTAGTTCTCTAGCGCCTCTTGTAGCTGGCCGCGCTCTTTGTACACGTTGCCCAGATTGCTATAGGCCTCGGCCAACAGAGGGTTCTGCTTGATGGCCAGTGTGGAGAAGTATGCCGAGCTGTCGAGGCAGCGGCGCTGAAAGTGGATGGATGACAGCAGCAGCAAGACGCTAGTATCGCTGGCCTCCTGGCGCAAGAGCTGCATGCAATTCTGCTCTGCCGCTTCGTACTCCCCGTTCCGGTACTCGCGATGAGCAGCCTCCAAGATATTAATAGCCGTAAGGGGGGCTGAATCCGACATCGCGAGGTTTTTATTTCAATTTTATACTTTAATATGCATTAAATAGATAAACCAATCAAGATCCGAGTAACTTTCATTCAAGAGAGAATTAAGACTTGAGATGAATTCAAGATGCGACATTCAGTTCACACTATCCGTTTGCCTTGAAAGTACCTATATGATGCTCTTTGTTTTGTCTTTGATGGATTATCACTGCCTACCTTACGTGTTCTTTGAATCAAAGTGCTCTTAGCTAATTTTCCATGTGGATTTTTAAAATTTAAATTGACCATAGAAAATATTAAATAATATGTTTATTTTCTATGGAATTAGATTTTGTTCCGCTCCTATGCGGGTTCGAAAATCCATGGTCTCTAAAGTCGGGTCTAGAGAATATTTTTTGAAACAATACAGCCGCGTCTCCTGTGAACTTTTTTCCGAAACATAACACAAAAAACCATGCATAAAATTATTTGCTTTCGTACACATTCCGTCTCTGCTAAAATGTTTTGTTTTGATTAAAAACGAAACATTTTGCGTAGACAACAAGATGAGTTCAAGAATAATATTTTGAATGTACTACAAATTTTTATAGGTGGGAATAAAACACCGTTGTTTTGCTTATTGTTTGAATAAATAAAATATGTTAATGTAAAATTAATTACAAATATTTTGTGTAAACCACTGTAATATGGTCAATGAATGTGTTTACCGTGACGATTAAATATGAATAAGCACGACGTTCTCAATATGCACAAAATGAAAAACTATTTCAGTTACCGGAGTAGCGAAATCACGCATTTTAATTCATTTATAGTTTCAAGTTTTTGTGTGGCTTTTAGGTTATTTTTTTTTATTTACGTAAAAAAAACAAACTAAAAACTTATTTTATGTCTCATTAAAAAATTGTATTAAATGCAAAATAGATTTTAGATTCTTAGTTTTTTTTTTAATTATTATTAAAAACTAACAGGAAAAAGACGTGCTTATAAGCATATTTACTTCACGATGTTTACTTTTAAAAGTTCTTAATATGGGGGCTGTAGTCCTATTAGATATAGCAGTCATAATAAGAGAATACATAACAGTTAAATAAATAATTATTATTACTGATACATAAGCAAACTTAAGGTTGGGAAGAACGGCCGTTATAATAATATATTATAATTTAGCTTAGTTCAAATAACCTAAAAAAACCCGTTCAATTAATGATGAAGTACCATCGGACGGGAGGCATACGAGAACATAGATCCGCACCGTGTGGCGATTTTAAAAAATGAAACCAACCCTTCCCCCCTTCCTCTCTTCACCCACGAGAGTAATGTTTTTCATTGATTTCGGAAGACAAATGCATTCTATACGCACGCAGAAATGTGTATGGTAACCCCCCTTTGTTTTGTTTTTTTGTGTAAATGTTTTTAAAAAACAGTCGCAGGAGACGCGACTTTAATTACACAAAAATGTTTTCCGTCGGTAACGGAAAGGAAAATACATTATGTTTGTATAAACAAACAAATGTGTAATGTATTGTTACGTTTGTGTAATGTTTAAAAAAAAACAACGCACGAGATCCGGCTGAACAATAAAAAAAACATTATTTGCCACAAGTCATGCCTCCTCAGTAGGTGCTAATTATATAACAGTATAAAAGGGAGGGTGCGTAATAGAAATGAGATCCCGACGCGTACCTATGAGTGATAAAACTACGTATGACCACGTTAAAAGTTTGGGGATCCGGAGATAATGCAATGCTCATATGACTAAACATAATAAGTGTAATAACCACGATTGAGAAAAGTGTGTTGAGATTGTTTCTATATATTTTTGGGAAAATTAACAGCAAATCCACAATTGATATATATGTAATAATAAAAACAATAGAACATGCCAATATAAATTTTCCAAGAAAATTACTGATGCTAAATATTGTACTATGAGTAAAGTGTGACAATAAACAGTTTTAATTCAGTTAGCTTAACTATGTCAGCGGGGTGGTGGGGGTGGAGGGGAACATAGAAGTGGAACAAATGTACAAAGGACTAGAGTAGATAGAAAGGTGGTTTAAGTTATCTAGTATGACAGCGGTCGTGTAATGCATTTTAGCTTAACATCACGTGTAGTTGTTGAGTTAAAAATTTCAACGTGGTAATAATTTAAGTTGAATGAATATGTAGATAAAAAAGTATTGTTAGGTAAGGAATAGGGTGAATGAATGGAGCATTTATGACGCGACAGTGAATAGTACAAGAAGTCGAAACGCCCAAAATACGACCAAGTGAATTAAAAACTCGAGTACGTACTGTATGAGGTGATGCATGAGTTTTTGTCAGTCTATTCTCTCTGCCAACCAACCAGGAGAGACGGCTTGCTGGTTAGTTAGTTGTTTAACGCCGAGTCGGCACTAAAATGACATGTTTAATAATTATTTGGGGAGTGGTGATATTTTCTACACTGGCAATAATACCGGCTTGTAACTGCTCCCTCTTTCGCGCAAACGAATACGTTAAAAATATATAATACGCCCAGCTTCTGACGTGCAGTCCATAGATATCCTAATTACCCGTACGATCTGAAAGTTGTCAATTCGTTAGCCTCGTTTACTCGACGCAATGCTTTAACTTTAAAGTTGAATTAATAGAAACACATAATTTATGTGAAATCGAAAGACCTTGGTAAGGGTCTGTAAGCATCACCCCGGTTTCAGATATTGGATTGAGCTGAATCTTGCTGCGATGTCATGGATCTCAACGCAGATGTCCCCATCATCAAGTCAGAGTCGTCGGAGCATGTAGAAGACACAGTGGAAGTCCTCCAAACGGAGATCGATATAGAATACATGGATATAAAGAAGGAATGTTTGATGCAGTGTAGCGATAACGACCAAACTGCAGGTAGAGAGAATTTCTTCCGCAATATTTTAATAAAATTAGCGCAAGTTGCTACCAAATAAGAGGTGGGTATTCTGTTTGTTTTGTTGGGACAATTTACCTCTGCAGTTGCGGACGCCCGCAATTTACCTCTGCAGTTACACGTGTCCTTGAGAGTGACGTTAGTGCACGCGCCGTGGTTCTCCGTACCGCAATTTAATTTATTTTAATCGTTTCCCACTGCTTAGTTTGTGAAAGAGACATAAATTGATTGAGATGATGAGGAGAAATACATGGAAATCATAACAGTGGTGCATGAAATTACCGTTTGATTGAGTATGGATAGCTATAGAAAAAATGTATTACCAATCCTGCATACCGCATCATTTGAAACATAAACACACGCGAGCGGTTCGTATTACCGCACGGACCTCTCTACTTTTACATTCGCTGACAGACTGCCAAACAGCCATACAGTGAGAGTTGAGAATTTATATGTATATAAATTGGTGCGCGTGCCATCTGCGGTGCGAATAGTGAACAAGCATTGCTCGTGGTGCCGCTGGTGTTTCAGTTTGCATTTACTGATCTATTTCGAATTTAGAAAAAAAGAGATACGCATTCACTTCGAGTATATAGCCAAGGCTTAATAGTTTTATCGGCTTCGTATTATGTATATTATAGTGTATCTCATAACATTCAGATGAGCCATGATATTGTAGTCACGTAGCTTCTTACCGTGATGGATTTCTTCTATCGTAACTGGTTGCGTGACACGAATTTCGTGCGACCTTATTGGAAGTCTTATATGGAAGTTGAATGCCGTTCCCCTGTCAAAGATCATGAAAAAGACGAGTGCTACGGTTTGGGTCTCATCGAACCATTCCAGGCACCGTTCCAAACATGCGTCACGAGAAGATCACCGCACGAGCGGTTCCGCCGTAAGTGTACTGACGGTCGTTCATTATTTTTTCTTTTCAAGTTATGCGTGCAGTATATCGTTGTTCCCGCGTTCCATCACCTCGGGTGATTGTCGCACAAGTTTCCCAACTGCCAGAACCCCGTGTGACTTTGGAATCAATTACTTGGGTGTGTTTTAAGATGTGAGACTGAAGGGAGGCGCCACTTCGTTCTCATCCCAAGGGTGCGAAGTACCTAGCTCTTTAGATCTGAAAACTAAACACGGCTATGCAATTTTGCCTAACGTTTTGATTCTGAATGGTGGTGTTTAACCGGGGTGATTCTGATAGTATATTTAATTGTGCAACATGTCATAAAAATTCTATACATCTATTTCTTTAAATATGTTATGTATGAAATAATGCATTTTAGTTGAATTCAACTTGTTTTCGAACGCCGGATTTGAAACCAACAACCTCTGGAATAGGCTACCAATGCTGAAAACAATAATCACGTACTACAGGACTTGGTAACAGCATTATTCTTTCTGATTACAGGGGTAAAACGTGAACACATGGAGACAGCAAAAGGAAATGAACATTTTGACGTAAACATTCAACGAAAAGTCAACAAACGGCATTCTGACTCTAAACATCATCCTGATGAGCATGAAACAACTCCTTCAAATACGTTCATTTCCAATGTAGTAAAACCATTCCAATGTCTCGTCTGCAGTTTTTCAAGTTCACAAAAATCCGGGTTAAACCAACACATGCTGGTTCATAGCGGAGAAAAACCCTACTCGTGTTCCAAATGCAGCTACACAAGTTCCAGAAATACATCATTAAAGAGACACATGCTAACTCACAGTGGAGAAAAACCATTCTCGTGTTCATACTGCAGTTATTCCTGTAATTTAAAGTCTAACTTAGATGCACACATTCTTATTCATACTGGAATCAAGTCTTTCTCATGTTCCGAATGCAATTATTCAAGTCCTAAACGTTCAGCATTAAAACAACACATGCTTATCCACAATGAGAAAAAAACATTTTCATGTGACCAGTGTAACTATTTTTGTTTAAATGATTCAACATTAAAAAGACACGTCTTGATTCATTCTGGAGATAAACCATTCTCATGTTCCGAATGCTCTTATGCATGTTCTTTGAAGTCTAATTTGAATGCGCATATTCTACGGCACGCCGGAGAAAAACCGTTTGCGTGTGTCTACTGCAATTATTCATGTGCTTTGAAGTCTAATTTGGATACGCATATTTTGACGCACACCGGTAGTAGGCCGTTCTCATGTTCACAATGCACGTATACAGGTTCGCGAAAGACCAATCTGAAACAACACATGCTTGTTCACACTCTTGTTAAACCATTCTCTTGTTCTTTTTGCAAAAAATCGTATCCAAGCGAGTCGATATTAAAGCGACACATGCGGATTCATACGTATGCATAAATTATTATTAAAAAAATATGTTGCCTTAATATAATAAAATTGTCTTCCTCGCTGGGTTTTCTCGTGCTGAGAAAAAATCGATAAATAAAAATTTTCGTACAAATTCAAAACCAGATTACGTGCAGACTGTCGGATGTCAGACTGTCAGATGTCGAGAATGAAATGTCACCAAGAGAAAAGTATGTTTTGATGATATGGTTACTTTATTCACTTTAAAGTACCGATTTATAAGTTAACACCGACGTAACACAAGGAAATGCAATATAATACGTAAAAAGCGAATTCGCAAAATAGTTTATTCTACTGAAGGTTGGATTATTATATTATGCGCTGTCAAAAACCATCAAAATTACGCAAATTGCTACATTCAAAATAGATTGTAAAAACCAGATAAGCAAGATAAAATTCAATATTATTTACGCTATAATTAGTTATTTGCAGATATAATTGAATGAATAGCTAAAATAAAATAAGTAAGTAACGTATCCTTCATTTTACTCTAGAATAGGGATTAATAGTTCGAACACGGCCATTTATACATTATCATTTGAAAGTTCGTTTTAACAGCAAGCCCTTGGTTATCCGAACATTTGGAACATAGGAATGGATTCTTAAAAGATAATTATATTAGAACTGTTGTATTCAGTAGACGGGAATGTTTTTTTTTCAAAGCTTGCAACGTGATTCTTTAAAGATTAAACAGAACATTAATCAATTCATTTAGAAAATGGGATTGGATTATTTCTACGCAATTATGCGAAAAATTTTAATGATCGACCGCCCGGCACAATATGAGCTTGTGCCTATTATGATGATAGTTTCACCATAAAAAAATATGAATATTAAAAAAAACTCTTTTTGTATGTCCCTCCTACTCCCATACCCAAAAATCTACGGGTCTGGACGAGCTGAGATCTGGTGACCTTATCCACGAAACGTTATAAGTGTGGCATCATGTATGACCGTGTGAAAATGTAGAGATTCGCAAATAATGCAAAGAAAATGCAAGCGTAATGATTAGGGGATTTAGAAAGTGATACTTAATTGGTTTGGACATGTAGAGCGGATGAACGACGATAAGGATAAAATATGACGTGCATGTGGATGGTAGAAGGAGACACTGGTGCCTGAGGTAGTCATGGCATCATTATCGCACTGAACAATGATATTACTTAATAACACTGTTAAATAAATATGTATTTGTAATGACTATTTATAACGGCAGTAAATTAAATTAATAATAATACTGAGAGTGCTCTCGATTATATATTAAAAAAATACTACTTTAATACTTTACCTACCGTTATTATCATGTAAACAATATTGTTAATTGTATTAAATAAACAATTAAAATAATCAAATTGTTTTGTGGTTGAAGTCAAACCTTTTTACAGGCCTTAGTACACCCACAAATATACACTTCTTCACAGGAAAAGAACATTCTCATTTGATCATGTGATGCAATTAATTGTGAGGGGCTATGTCAACATGCAACAATAGAAGTGTATTTTCGAGGCGATGAATGAATGAAGCAAGGAGTGTATGCCAAGACCGAGTCGTTCGGCGGTGCATTCTTTTTGCCCAATTGTCAGTTACTGTAACGTGTTTGTGTTTAGCAGTGACTACAATCTGCTTCAGCAATCAGCATGCTCTTTAAATGATTATAGATAAAAAAAATCGTCTTCATTTTGAAGATGGGAATTAATTAATTACATTAAATACATTATCAGCAACTCTTACTTTGACATGTTAACAGGATGTTTGAAAAAAATTATGATAATTGAATAGTTAAATAGTCAAAGTAAGTTAAATTAGAATGAAAATAATCTGCGGCCAAAGGGTTAGAATGTTCTTTTCCGGTCAGGAAGTGTATATTAGAGGATGTACTAATATGATCCGTGAAAAGGTTTGACTTCAATCACAAAACAATTTCATTTTTTTAGTTGTTTATTTTATATAATTAACAATATTGTTTACACGATAATAACAGTAGGTAAGGTATGTTAGCCTATATCATTCCGGTCCACAAGGGTGGCTCGCGTCAAAGAGTGGAAAACTATAGGCCGATCTCCATTCTGTCGGCGATCCCTAAACTTTTGGAAAGACTTGTCCATGATAATTTATATCCCCAGCTTGCCGACAAAATTATAGACCAACAACACGGATTCGTCAAAGGCAAGTCTACCGCGAGTAATTTACTTATTTATTCAAACTTTTTATTAACCAGCATGGATCGAGGTCACCAGGTAGATTCAATTTATTGCGATTTTAAAAAAAGCTTTTGATAAGGTTGACCACCTATTACTTATTAAAAAAATTATGTACAACGGAATTCGGGAAAACTTATTAGGTTGGTTTGTCTGGTACTTAACAAAACGACAACAAGCTGTATCATTACGAGGGCATACTTCTATATGGGAACCAGTTACCTCTGGTGTGCCTCAAGGATCAATCCTGGGTCCACTGTTATTTATACTTTTTATCAATAGCGTTACAAAAATGTTTTTTGCACTGTTTGTTTCTCTTGTACGCTGATGACATAAAAAATATTCGCCGTTGTTAGGAATATAAATTATTGTCTGCTCATCCAAAGAGATTTAGGAAGGTTTGAAGCATTTTGCAATGATCATAAATTGTATCTAAGTTACAACAAATGTAAACAAATAAGCTCACTAAAAATCATAAAGCTATCACAAACAATTATTATATTGGCAACTACTCACTCGAGCGCGTATACAGTATAAGAGACTTAAACATACTTTTTGATTCAAAACTTCATTTCGATGGCCACATTGATAATATTGTAAAAAAAAGCTTACAGCATGCTAGGCTTTGTTATCAGAAACAGCCGTGTATTTCGAAAGCCTGAAACCTACCTCCTCCTTTACTATACGCTGGTCCGTTCTCAACTTGAATACTGCGCCCCCATATGGACTCCACTCTATGGTATCTACAAAGACAAAATTGAAAGTATTCAAAGAAAATTTCTGCATTGCCTTAATTACAGAATGAGCGCACCTAAACGGGGATACGCACATATGCTCTCAATCTATTGTCTCCACCCTCTCTAACCGGCGAAAATACCTCGATCTCATTACCCTATATAAAGTGTGCAATAACATTATCAACTGTCGTACCTTACTCCAAACGTCAAAATACCATCCAGAACAACTAGGTCTAACCACTTATTCCACATTAGCCGGACGCGTACAAATGCTGGTATCAGGGATCCAATCAGAAGAATGTGCGAATTATTTAATCAAAATCAAACTCTGATGGATTCCGACATATTCTTTGATACATGTAGTGCTTTTAAAAGAGAATTGATAGCCGTTTTCATATAATAATATTAAACAAACAAACTTCAACAAACAGTGTTTGGACATTATGTGCTTTTTTATTGTTCCCTTGTATGGCAATATTTTAAATTTAATGATTATTTTTTCCCCTACATTCATGTAAATATTATTTGTAAAGTTTGTTACCTTTTATTACTCTATTATTTACCTTCTTTTACTTGTTTACCTTCTGTTACTCTATTATTTAGAAATTGTACACCTTTTCATAAATTTTCTGTGTAACACAATTTTAAATTTATTAACTTGTGTAAATATTATTTTTAATGATTATTTGTTTATTTATCTTTATCACATTAATCAGTGAGAAATAGGTTAGGATACAGGCGACTTCTCCAAATATTTCAATATTGTTTCGATATTACTATTGTCTGTATCTGTATTTTCTCCATAAATAAAAAAAGGGGTATGCAAGTAGTAAAGATGTTTCATTTTTAAATAATCGAGAGCACTCTCAGTATTATTAATTTAATTTACTGGAGTTGTAAACAGTGTTTATGCTTACATATTTATTTAACAGTGTTATTAAGTTACGAGGTGTGTTCAAAAGAAAAGGTGAATTTTGAATTTTCGCGGGCTGTGTACATTCGATTATCGATTTTTTTTGTTATGTTGGTACACATATGTTTATCATATGTTAGCATTATCAGCCATTTTGGATCAGTGGTTTATTTTTGACAACTGGAAATGTGTCTCTTAAAATTTCCATTGTGAGAATACGAAAAATGAAATGAAAAAGGTTTATCTCAACTGTGAGGCAACATGTTGCAATTCAAATTTCATTTTGAGAAAATAAATAGTAGCGGTAGGAATAGGAAAAAAGGTTTTCTCGATTGCGATTAAGCAAATTTAAATTTAAGAAATGCAATTTTAAAAAACAAATATGTGATTAGTTGGAACATGAAAGGGGTTTTTCTTGACTGTGTATCAGAATGTGTATCTTCAAATCTCCGTCTTGAGAACATGAATAGTTGCAATAGGAATAGGAAAAAGAATTTTTACGAATGTGAGTCAGCAAGTGCTTGTTAAGATTTCCCTTATGAGCAAATAAAATACTACATTTAGAACAAGAAAAAGGTTTTTCACCACTGAGTTAGCATCTGACTTTTAAGATGTTCCTTTGAATTACACGAATTGTTGCAGTCGGAACATGAAAACGGTTTTTCTCCATTATGAGTCAGCAAGTGACTTTTAATATTTCCCTTGTGAGAACGCGAAATTTCATAAAGAACAAGAAAAAGGTTTTTCACCACTGTGAGTTATCGAGTGACTTTTTAGACTTCCTTTAAAAATACATGAAAACGTACATTTATAACATGAAAAAGGTTTTACTCCACTGTGAGTCAGCATGTGACTTTTCAGATATTCCTTTCGTGCACCCGAATAATTACAATAGGAACATGAGAAAGGTCTTACTCCACTGTGAGTTAACATGTGCCTTTTTAAACTTGCTTCTAGAGAACACGAAAAATCACAGTCGGAACAAGTAAAGAGTTTTTCTCGCGGGGGAAAAAGCGTGTGACGCTTTAAGGATGCCTTTGCTAAACACGAATAACTACATTCGGAACATAAAAAAGGTTTTTTTCCACTGTGGGTCAGCATGTGTGTTTTAAGATTACTCTCCTGAGAGCAAGAATAATTGCAGTCGGGGCACGTGAAATGGTTTCCTCCAGGTGGCAGATGACCTGAAACAAATTGTCATTTATTGACATAGAAGTTGAAAGTATAAAAAACTGCAAACATTAGCCTGAATAAATCACAAAAACTCCCTGCAGAATCGGCAAGTAGAAAAAGAGACCACGGTTCGATTTAAGTTATTAAGACATGTTGGCATTATCACTGTAATTATGAATTCTAGCAACAATAATACATATTAATGACATGATTCTCGATGCAACTTTTCTTTAATCAAAATAAAAATCACCATGCACAAATATGTATCATTATTTGTACTTTGTTCATTCTGGAAAGTGAAATGCATAGAAAAATATCAATGACGTATCACTTAACACGGGGGTTGGGAACCTTTAGTCGTTGAGAGCCATTCGGATGTTTGTAATATCACCCGCGAGGCGGTGGTTTGGGGAGTCCTTAATATCATTATTATAACCTCACCAAGCACCAATAAATAAAAAAGTTTTTTTTATAATGTCACACTTCAAAAGAATTCTTTGAATAACAAAATGGAACAGAATAATGAAGGTCCAAATTTCACGTTTACAAATAATGAAGCCGATATGTCTGCAACTAGAAAGTTCCACTCGGAACACGGGAAAGGGTTTCCTTTAAATATGGTAGCATTTGACCTGCGACTAGAATTCTATAACTCCACCCGGAAAACGAGAAAGGTTTTACTTAGAACTTTGCAGCAATTGGACTGCAACAAGAATTTTTCATTAATACACAGAACATGAGATTGGTTTTTATCGCAATATAGCAGCGTAATATCGGTAATAAGAATTTCATTGCATTGGTAACACGAGAATGTTTTTTTTTCGAATTTTACACTACACTAGGATCACGAAAAAGGTATTCATTTTGCAACATACGGTCTAGAAATAAAAATTTGCACTATACTCAAAAAAAAACACCGGAATGGTTTTCCTCCGAATTACGTAAGACGGTCTGCAACACGATTTTTATAACAGAAGTTGGAATCCAAGAACGATTTATCCAAATTTACAGCATATATACTATACTCGTAACGCGGGAATGGTTTTCCTTCAACTTTTACAGCATTTGACCTGCAACTAGAATTTTATAACTGCACTCGGAAAACGAAAATGGTTATCGTACGAATTTTGCTGCATATATATTTGCAACTAGAATTTTATATTACACTAGGAATACGAGTGTTTTTTACTAAACGGTATGTAATTTCAAAAAGTATTAAACCGACCGAAAGTCAAAACTTGTTTATTTGAAAGCATCCAAGGAAAATCGTTGACGTATTCCAAAAAAAAAAATTGTTAAAAAAAATTTAAGTTGTGGGATAATATGCAGACAAACCATAAATGAAAACCTTCTCTGAATGCAATTTACGATATCAAGTTTTATGTTGTGTTATCAAGCTTTTGGGAACCCGACAAGAAACATACATTTACATATTCATACACATGGGCGCACACACACACACGGCGCCCTATATTTCATTGCGTTTTGAGTCCCATTTTTTTTGCATTCGTTGATTTTAGCCGGCTGGACAAAAAAGCTGGCAGGCTGGTCCAAAAAGCTTCGTGGGCCAGAGGTTCCCTACCCCCAAGTCTTAAAACGTGAAATAAAATGGCCAATTGTGGAAGAGAAGATGATTTTAATTCATTACTTCAGTGATTGGATATTTGAGGCACTAGAACTTATTGTCACATTAAGAAAAATGTTGTGTTGTTTAACAGCTTACTATAAAAAAAATTTCAAAGGTAAATTCAAAAGTAACTAATGGACGACAGTGGGGGGGGGGGGGTTGACATAACAAAACCACGCAGCTGTACAGACTGCAGTGAATTAAACATTCATATTTGAAATACGGAATACAACTGACTAGTTGTCCGAATTCTGTCAGCATACTTGAAACATTCCTGCTTTAAGTTCGGCAGGTCGATATCTATATCCGTATATGGTGTTTCGCTTGTTCCTTCTTTATGGGCCCCTGGTTCCGTCTTGACGGAAACACTCTCTTGGTTAGGAAGATCCATGGCACTGCTGTGATAGTTCCAGTTTAATACAAGGATGGTAATTGGTACCAGCTCAAAATAGATTAGACCTGTAAGTAACAGTAAATTAATGTTTTATTATTGAAGATGATATTGATAACTCTCTAAGACTATATGAAACAGAAGGCACAGAAAATAAAAAAAAAGTACAGTCGCGATTGAGACACATTAATTTATTAATTAATCCTATTTACCAGTGGTTATAAAAGAGGTTATGGAGGTTAACATCAGTTGGAACGCAATATTCAACAATAGGTCAATTGAAAAACTCTGCAATAAATTTAACAGATGTTTTTGACTTCATTACACGAAGATATTAATGAGCATTGTTTTCAAAATTATGTCCCTTGCGTGCAAATATAAAAATACCTGGATTTTTTTATAAAAGCCATATTAAAATTATTGCATTGTTAAAAGTGATCTTTAAACATTAGACGTAAAAACAAAATTATTATTGTGGCAGAACTTATTCAGTAAATATTTATGGTATCCCCAGCGAGGCGGGGGGCGTGCTTCCCTCTTGCAGACCCGGGATCCTTACATTTGTTTCCCAGCGCCTTCCTGGTCAACACCTTCCTTCAGTGTCCTAGTACCGCGTCTTCTGATATTTAATTATTTAAGTTAGAGATAGTGTATTACATGTAATACATCAAGCATTAATATTCGAGTATTTTTAAAACCTCCCTTAACAAGGTAATAGAGTCAAATATACACAAGAAAATGAGGAGAGGGAGAGAATATCAACTTTGATGGAGGATAGGAAATGAAGAGCGGGTAGGAGTAGGTGTATAGAAGCAGGAGCGGGACAAGTTTACAACAAGGGAACAAGGGCTACTCGACAAACCTAACCTTTTTGAAGAAAATGTTTCAAAATTTAAAATACCTTTATTTTACAAATGTAATAAAAGCATGAGAATATTACTGTCAACGTGGAAAAAAGTTTATGTTTTTATTTAGTAGGTGTGTTATTTTACAGACCTGAAGAAAGCCCAGGCCGATTCGAAACCAGTTGGTTAACGTCTTCAATAAAGTGGCATTAAATAAACAAACCATTTATTATTTATGAACAACCACAATGTGTTTGCATCTCATGAAAACATAAGATTATTTAAGAAACAGTTTTAATTAATTCTAAAGTTAGTGACCTGCCAGAAGCATGGTCTAGTTATAGTATAATATCTGCATGTACACAATATTAAAAGAACATGTACATTTTACTGTACTCAGCGTCACGCTCATTGATGATATGTATACTTAGTTTTATGTTATTGACAGATGAGCGGGTGGATGCAATCTGTTATAAGCCGTCATAAGCTGTTATGATATATTATTTTTAGTTAGTATAGAGGATAGCCTTGGAAAAAATATTACCGGAGAAGGATATTAGTTCTTACATATTCCATATAACATGAATCTGCATACGTGTAAGGAGAAGCGCGGCTGTCAACATCAATTTATTTGAGAAGAGTCACTAAAAAGGTAGCAGTGCAAGAATTTGAATAACTTCAGGATATAATATGTGAGGGTCATTGAAATAACCCACATCTAAGTATTAATGGAAGACAAATATCATGCAGTTTATATACAATATTACTTAGATATTGAAAAGCGAAACAAGAACGAAATTACGACGAAGGAAGATGAAACGCAAAGGAAACCTCAAATATCAATGACCTTTTCCATAGACAACGTACAAAGAAAGAAAATTACAAAAGTCAGCTATTGTCAGTTCCTACTTTTGATAATTTAATTTCAAATGATTTATCGACGAACACATGTAACATACTTTTAGATTGTTCATTTTCGCACACATCTTTCAATTTTTGCATACATATAGATTGAATACAACGGTTACATTACACAGCCTTGCACAAAACTTTTTTTTTACATAAAAGAAAATCATAAAAATATATTTTTAAGGGGATTGACTGTTTTTCAAAATAACATTCTATTTCAAAATAATATTTGCAAGGGCTATCGATGTGATTAAATTAATTGTCGTAAAAATGTTTTAATGCAGCACGCCTTCCCGCCGCAAGCCGAGCCCGGCTGTAACTATGCTGCTGGTTTTCTTTTAACCAGGATGGTCCCGGGCAGGTTCCATTATAGGTGTGCTATTGCCCTGCGCACATTGCCATACATGTTAGCGCCGGGTCAAATTTACCGGCCGGCAACTGGGTGTGTGTGCTTGTTGCTTTATCCGAAATTGATTTCAGAATATTATACAGAGGGAGTTTGCTTTACTTATTACGGACTAATCCCTTCGTTAATATTCTAAAATAGTAAGAGAGAGTTGACTCCTGGACTCCGGCTCGGTAGGTTTTCCCATCTCCGCCCTTCGGAGAGGCCGCCCAGGCTACGGGAGAATTGAATTTACGCCTTCACCCCAGGAGGAAGTCCGAGTTCCTTCCTTCGGCGACCAGCCAGGGTTGACTCCACTACTCCGGCTCGGAAGGTTGTCCCATCTTCACCCCTCGGAGAGGCCGCCCAGGTCCTCTGACCGCAGATGGTGCAGACTTCCGCCCAGGAAGTTACAGGTCTACGCCCTTCGGAAACCAGCCTCAGAGACGAGGGGACTTTGGACCTTGGATAGTCATCAGAAAATGGGAGTGCCTTTGAACTCTTGTAATAATTCTCACATCGCCCAGTGAAAACTAAGTCTTTTACGTAGGATTTAAGACTTGAAGATTGAAGACGTTTCCGTAGACTTAAGCATTTGATACTATAATTTTTAAAATCTTTTTGTACCTAGTTAAGATTAACTTTTATTTTAAACAAACCCCTCGAATAAACAACTTGTAATACATAAAGTGAGTTTTGGTTCCTACGTTTTTGCTTTATTCCAAGATAGATTATTAACCCACCCAAGTGGTAAGAGCATAACAACGTATCCGGAATTTTCCGGAACGCTAAAATATGTATTTGAAACTACAACTATGTATTGGGGAAAAACAGCATTTACAAATAAAATCTATATTATAGTAATACAAAGAATAATTCATGAATCTCAAGAACAACGTATTTTTAAAACTATTGGGTTAATATGCCTCCCAGACATTATTAAATTGCGAACATTTCCCAAACTGAAGTTTGTCCTAAGTTCCAAATATTTTAAAATAATAGTATAATTGTGATAATCACAGTCAATTGCCGGATTACAGTAATCTGATGCCATCTGCCTCCATATCTCTATATAAATCAATTGCCGAATTACAATAATCTGATGCCATCTGCCTCCATATCTCTATATAAATCAATTGCCGGATTACAGTAATCTGATGCCATCTGCTTCAATATATCTATATAAATCGTTTCTACCGTTCGCAACCCGTTAATTGGATTGTTCCACAGACCATTTCAATAAGTTGTGGAATACGAGGATTACATGTCGACATTCCGACTATTACGAATGTGGTAGGTTTAAAAACAAACTTTTTATTAGAAGTACTTTATTTTCGGCAATCTATCTTACAAACACTTATTTTACGTAGCTCCTACGTTTTGCCGTTTTTATGTTTTTTGTTGCACATCTACAGAATGCATAAAGTATTTTTTTTTGTGTAAACGTGGAAGAAATTATAGATATACAGACAAACCAATACAATTGTGTTTTCTTTTTTGGGGATAAAACATTGGTAATATTTTGGTTTTTACGTTGAAACTAACGGGGTAGGTTTTTCATGAAAAGCTAAGAAATACGCGTTAATTGATTTTTTTACAGTTAAAGCATAAATTAAAAAAATATGGGAGAACTTTTGTGTTTATGGGCAGAGTATACGCAGGCTTTATTTTTATTTTATTTTTTTGGTTTATACGTATAAATAAATGGAATATTTTATGACGAATACAAAGCATATGTATGTATAGATAAAAATATAGTAGTATTTAAAAACAATCCCACATTGGTGAATACTTCTCGTGGGTGCACTTGTTTAAGTTTCGTTTTCGTAGTTAAAATATATTCCAAATCGGATTTTTTAAACCGACCAAAACGGCCGAAATCCAAGCGGAAAGTAGCGGTAACGTCATACAAGCGTCACACGGTATGAATATACACAGACATAATTTAGGCCTAACGTCGATTTAACGATACCAACGAAATATGGCGTTTTGAAGAAATGGTGATCAGTTTTAAATAACGATTTATATAATAAATGAATCTAAAAATATACTTAGTACTCACCACTTTATAAATATACATTGATATCTACATGTTTCGAAAGCGATGCTTTCATCGTCAGAAATATATTATATTCCTGACGATGAATATCAATGTATATGTATAAAGAACTAGCTGATGTGTACCCGGCCTTGCTCGGGTTTTTTTTTTGGAATAAAGTTATGAAGTTGTGAATTCTTGTTTGTCATTAGGGTGCCATAATTGATTTGACAGCGAAAGTAACTATCTCAAAATACAGAAACATTAATTTGAATATTTTATTTCATTCTAAACGTTTATTTTTTCAAAATATATCTAAATCATAAAGTTCATAAATAGTTTCCCAATCGTGTTTTCCATTTTGAAAATAATCTACTCAAAAAAACCTTTTTCGTGTATGGTACATCTATGCCTTCTTCTTTTGAATATGCAATCTGTGGCTAACCAGAGTGTTATATCTATGGGCTAACCTAAATAAAAATGGCGGGTTCAATGTTTTTCATACTAATTTTAAAACGTTATAGCAACAGTTTTACATATTGGATTTTATTCAAACTACTTTCTAAACCTTCCCGACACTAATAAAAACAATCTGTGCTATTTTCAATAAAACCGGTAGAGTAATTTTCGAGAACATCGGTGACAGGCAAACAAATTTATATTGATTGCAAACTAAGTATATCTTTAAATTCATTTATTAATAATGACGCCACAAAATGAATACCAATCGTTTGAACGATTTATAAATTCTTCGTATTATATATATTGCAGCGGATAAGATTCAGTGAGGTCCACATCATCCGGGCAATAGAAAACTCTGTTGATCGGAAAGTTTGCAAGGACATACAAAAAAATGAGGTTTGATTAAAAAAACTTAAGAATGATTTTAGTATTTTTTATTTTATTTTACGCTTTGGGAGGATTTTAGAAGCAACGTGATGAATTTCATTATATTCAGATAAAACAAAACACATAATAAAAAAATATGCAGATATACGTAAATATGTTCAAATTTATTATGCGAATCTACTTTTTTATATTAGAGCACCAATATTGATTACATACAAGAAATGAAAATACGAAAAGTTTTAGTTTTTTTTTTAATTCTGCCAAAGTTTTGACACCAACCCTAATGTGTGGCAGTGGGCCAAAACACTAGTAAAGGAACGATTAAATTAGACTGAATGCTATAGAAATTAGAGACCTGGGGGGGGGGGGCAAGCGTGCAAAACCACGTGCGACCTTATCACGAATGCGGGTATCCAAAAACAATGCAAGGCTGAGTGAAGTATTTAAATTTTAAGAAAGGTAGTCTTTATATGGACGTAGTAAGAGGTATTAGTAGAATACATGACACCCAACAAAATGGAAAAATAACTCGGCGATTCCGAAGTATTTCATTGATTCAAGTGTATAAAATACCGGAGATTGGTTATTTCATAAGTCAAATATTGGTTTATTTTCATCGATAAAACCCTAATGTATGGCAGTGAGGCATGGAATTTGCACCTGAAGGATGGAAGTAATCAGAATGCTGTAGAAATGAGATTTATGAGGCGAATATGTGGTAAAACCATGTATGATAATGAGAAAAAGTTGAGATTCGTAAAGAATGTAAGCGTAATGAGTAAGATTAAGAAAGGGACGCTTAGATGGTTTGGGCATGTAGAGCGAATGAACGAAGAAATGAGTGTAAGAAGAATATATGACGCGAATGTGAATGGAAGAAGAAGCAGGGGACGCCCGAGGAAGAGATTTCACGATCAAGTGAATCAAATACCATAAATAGTCGAGTCATGTCAGAAGTCGGAATAATAGAAGTGAATGTATGAGACGATGTATGAATGTTAAAGAAGCAAGAAGTGTATGCCAAGTTCGAGTTCTTTGGCGGTCCGTCTTTTCTGCTTACCCCTGCGGGGAAACGGCGTGATGGTTAGTTAGTTAGTTAAACCGATATTGGCATCAAGTATTAATAATTTTACGAAAATTTATATTTTACTATCCCAAAACGGGAAAAATTTTAGTTGGATAGATTAACACTTTTTTTTTCACAAAAGTTAAATTTGTTAATTTAAATTATATTTTTGACTAAATAGATAAATAAACTAAATGCACACAATCATTACTGTTTTTATACGCAGCGTTGATTTTTAATATTGTCGAATATGTTTTCTCTGGAAATAAATAAATAAAATAATTGAACAATCATTGCAGTTTTTTAACTGCAGTGTGGGTTCGAATGTGAACTTTCAACCTACTTTTTTGATAGCACCTATACGTGCATACTGTACACGCAAATGGCTTAATGCCAGAATGAGTTTTTATATGAACATTTAGCCTACTTTTCGAACTGCAGGTGAAATCGCACTCTACGCACGAAAATGGTTTTTCTCCGGTATGGGTTCTCAAGTGCTGAATTAAACTGTTTTTGAGAGAAAACATAGAACTACACTTGGTACACGGAAATGGTTTTTCTCCGGAGTGTTTTCTGGAATGAACCACAAGCGAGGTTTTAGAACAGCCCTTGAACAGGCACTCTGAACACGAAAATGGTTTATCTCCAGAATGCGTTCTCAGATGAAGAACTAAACTGCTTCTTTGACTGCACTTGTATGTGCATTGTGTGCACGAAAATGGTTTTTCTCCATTGTGCGTACGTAAATGAGCTATCAAGCTGCTTTTCTCTGAGCATCTATAGCTACATTCCGGACACAAAAATGGTTTTTCTCCCGAATGGGATTTTAAATGCCGCGTTAAGCTGCTTTTCATGGAACACACAAAACCACATAACGTACACGAAAACGGCTTTTCTCCTGTGTGTTTTCTGTAATGAACTCCCAAGGAGTGTTTTGAATTGCACTTAAAAGAGCATTCTGTACATGAATACGGTTTCTCCCATTGGATCACTGAAAAAAATAAGACAAAATTATTTGATTAAATTTCCGTATTTCTTATTCTCAAGCTGTTGTTTATAAATTGATTATACAATTTGATACAAGAATCAATCCACATAAAGATAAACGTCTAGTTAGTAATCTTTCGTGTAAAGTTAGTAGCTTTCAAAATAATGATCGGTCTGAAAAAGCGTACGAAATACTTACCAATGACACCAATATTAAATACAAGTAACATAATGCAGTGTGTGAACATTTATAGGGACAGATTTAACTGAAATAGTTAATTATTTATTCGTTAACTAATAGATTCCTAAATTCTCGTTAAAAAGGTTTCATTTTAAAAGTAAAAATAAAGCGCTATAAGCTTTTCTTTTTCATCATGAAAAAACATTGAAACAGCATGAATAAAATTGAAACTATGAATTAGAGACACTATAGGAATATGTAGTTTTATGTTCAATTACACGAATATTCTGAATCGGTAACCGAATAAAACTTAACAGTGAAAAAAAAACAGAACGTAATATTACATAATAATAATACAAAAATAATATATATCCATTGAACAATCGACGTATCTTTGAATACTTAAATATTTATCTTTGTTTACTAATAATTAAGTTAAATATGCCGATTTTTATAGTTCAGATAAATGTATTAATAAATCATTGTAATAGAATTCCACCACGTATTTTCAGTATCAAAAATAATACGATAAATGTATCATTAAAAACTAGACGTACAGTCTGACATTTAAGATGTACTCGCATCTACCAGGACCGTGCGGAGCAGAAGCAGTACACCACAGGCACAACACAGACGTGAGTATTCACATCACACTGTGCAGCACAGCACACACTTGAGTACGACAATAGAGCGTTAGCGTCCGCGACAATATGTTTGAGAATTATATAATCCTATTCTTATGTTTATTATTATTTTATAACCTAAATTTCCCGATCAATTCAATCAATTCATCGTTATCCATCATCTCGGTTTTCTAACTGACGAAGATAACGGTGTTCATACTAAATGCGCTGGTGCAGACATCACAAGCAGCTACTAACACGTCATAATATTCTAGCCGACAATATTGGTCGGTGCTGGCCCGTGTATGCGCGGATATGTTACGCTTACGTACGCTGTAATATTAATGTGCTCATAGATAATGTAGGAAACTAATGTTTACGTGTCTGTACTGTACTGTTATGCTATAAGGAGTGCTGGTAGATGTGAGTAGACTTTAAATAGTAGACATTACATACATTTAAAAAAAATAACAACATCAAATTCACAGATAAATTTTTTAAATTTAAACAAAAAATTTATATGATTTTGTGTTGTTTCTTTAAAATAAACAGTCAAAGGTGAATACGTGAAAACATTTGAAAGTGGAGAACACATTAATTTCAAAGACGAAGTGAATAGCTTTGTCTTACCATAGGTAATGACATTTCGTAGTTCTAAAATAACTAAAATCTACAAAATTCCAAGCTAACCCAGATATGTTATTAAATGTTAAAATAAATTGATTTGGAAAAACCTACAGAGAAGATGTCATGCTACAATTTGTAGGAATAACTGTTTTTATGTTCTTGTAAACACTACAATATGTTTGTAATTATGTTTATAATTTTAAATATATATTTAGGTGAGTTTAGGATAGGATACGTTAGGTTAGGTTTGTTGTTCTTTTTTCTTCAAAGTTCTATTTTGTAACTGCTCTGTTGGGCCGTGAAACCTTCTGAACCGTAGTCATATATTATTTAATTTACTTCAATCTTACCTGGGACTTCTTCGGGAGTTTGTAGGGGAACTAAATATTCCTTAATTTTATCGCGAGAATCAACATCTCTCTCAGCGGCTTTGGCACATTGTTCGTCATGTTCATCCGCAGCAAGACCATCCTCCATCTCCTGTTTAATATCGACGAACTGAAATTGCGGGCCACGTTGGGATGGGGAACTTACTCCGACGACAAATGTCTCTGGTTTAGAAATGGAGGCATCAATATCCATGGTTGTATTATCCATGGTGGGTGAACCTCTGCAGGAAATTAACACCTAAAACACATCAGAATTAAGTCTTTATTTTCAATTTTGGAATTACATTAAGAAAGGACAACCGGGTGGTCGAACCTTTCGATGCAATGGCTTTTTTAGTAATTGGTCACCCGCTCGTGTGGAAGGCCTATTATTGAAGCTTACAAATCTCATTGTAATATATGTTTAATCATTAACAACTTTCAAAATGAAACATTAATTCAAAAAGAAACAGATAATAAAAATAAATTATACACGGGACCTTGCGCTCCCACTAAGCTACAGCTACCCCAATTTGACCCGTCATTTTTAACGGTATCCTACGTCGATTTCTAAGAACTGTTTACATCATGCTTAATTTATTCCCATATATTTTGGCTAAATATTTAATTTTATCGTAATTTTTCCCTTTCTGCGTCGACGTACTACTTTCACATTTTTCTTAATTTATTGATTAAGCGTATTAATGAAGTTAACATTTCACAAATTTCAAAATATCCAAAATCATTCTTAGATAGATTATTGATGCCATTAGCCTTTCTGGGGGCTGGAAGTGGAAATGTCTCGTGTTCAGTGAGTTATTTTTTCAAATTGTTATGAGCCATACTTCTAAGGATCATTGTTCAGCGGAGTGGACGCGTAATTCGGATACATTTTTGGTTTTCTAACTAACCAACCATCACGCCGTTTTCTGAAGAAGTAGACAGAGAGGATGGACCACCACACAACTCTGTCTTAGCTCAAATTCTTTGCTTGATTCATATTTCACATTCATACATTGCGATTCGAACATACTAAGAGCTAAGTTTAATATCATAATGCTTTTGACTGCAATAGACTTACCCGGTATCGGCTTTGCTTGGTTATTCAAATCAAATGCGATAGATATTAAGATGCCATGTACAAAAACAATCCAACAAGATTCTTTCAATCAATAATTGTACTGGTATACAACGCAATATGGTGAGTATTAACACGAAAACTTGAAATTAAAGACCGGCCATCCGGTGAGAAGTTTTGTCGCCAATGAATAAATCAAATGAATGAAAGAGATGCCCACGGTCTTATTTGCATTCAAAATACCATTACTATAAAAGTAATCTTGTTAAAATATACGTGGAATGTGGAGAATTTGTAAATATGTACATGCAAAATAAAGAACGTCAAACAAAATCAATCTTGCCATAGAATCGGTGCTACCAGTCATCAAAATTGAAAACAATTCTATTTTCTATGGCTACTGAAATTTATGGTATTCATTATTTGTATTTGTTTGAAAACAAAATTTAGTTTTAAAAATTTTCTCGAACACATCAGAGTGATATTGCAACAATAATTTTCTTTTAATGTAATAACACTTTTAAATCCAAGGGAGAGTGTATCGATTTTGCAAATTTAATATAATTCATGGAATAACTCTGGTTCACAATAATAACTACAAAATAACCCGTACGACGTTAAAAAAAGTGGTAAAGTGGCACGAAAAATTATTGATATAAAATATCACCAGAGTAAAAATGCAATAATAGGACTTTCTTTCAAAACATTAAGATTTGGGAAACAAGGGACCAACAATAGAATGTAAGACATGCAACGCTCTTGGGGTGATTTTTGACAAAAACGATGCAATAAAAATCATCAGATTATTAATATACAATCATTTCAAAAGACTGATTCGTAGATTTTGTTTATTTTAGTTTTAATGCATTTTTTTTATTATTTTCTTATTTAAAAAAATACAAAGCTAATAAGACGATTTGAAATGTTTTTCAGAGTCCTCCTCACAAGGGGTTCCTGTGCCGAGGCGGACTAGGTTTCATTTAAAATTGATTGTGAAAACTCCTACGGAGTTCTTTTTACAATTATAGGAAACTCCTCTACTTTAATTTTTTTTAACCAGTTTTTGATATGATTTTTGAAAACACTTGTCTTTCCTGTTTTTTTTTTTTATGGCCGGCAAGATGAGTGAACAATTGCTTTGGGCTTCGATCCAGGTTTGGCCCGTTTAATCTTCTGCTAGCTTCCATCACCGCCCAAGCTATATATTCCCAGTAACTATCGTATTTACATACATTCATACATGGAGAGTTTTTTTTAAAGATATTTATAAAATTATACGACAGACAACTTAACCATTTAAGCGATAATTAGACGATACCTATTTTCATTCATATTGCCCGGGATTTTTCTTTTTCTATGGAAAATTCCATACAAAATTCCTTAAAAAAAGACAAGTATCGTCAATTACCGATTTACAGTTCAAGATTCTTATTTTAACATTCTAATCATTTGGGAAAACAGGTACACAAAATAGTTTTAAGGTTATTTCTTGTCATGCTATGCTGTGCTAGAACATTTGTTCTGCGGTGTGGTATCTTGAACAAGTGGCGACAACTACTGCTGAAATTGTGTTTGTAACCCGGACTGTTTTCTCGGCGATAAAAAAAATCACGGCTTCCATGGTGGAGGGGTAATGCTCTCGACTACGAATCCGAGGGTCGCGGATTCAAATCCCGGCGGGTGCCACTAAATTTTATTTTTTAATTTGTGTTGTTTCACAATTAATTAATTAAATATAATATATGGTATATTTGCGCACGTTCCAGAGTGGAAAATACTTTCAGTATCGCCCTGGTGAAAGACCACCATTCAGAATTGAAATGGCTTTTTGCCGTGTTTGGTGACCAGATCTGAATAGCTAGGTATTTCCCCACCTTCCTCTACCCCTTCTCTTCCCGCTACCACCAGCCACACAACATTCCCCAATTGGGGATGCCATAGTCTCAAAAAACAGACGTAAGGTTTAAATTAATTTATTAACAGATTTGATCCGTAGCATATAGTATATACTAAAATATATTATTGAAGTCTTACATCAAGAATTTTATTTAAAAGCATTAAAATAAAACTGAATTTTAAATAATCAGTGATTAAAAAAAATGAAGAAAACTAAAAAGAAGAAAAAAATTACTAAAATGTACAATAAAAATCCCACTTCTTCCAAATTAATTTGGAAACCCCAAGGCCCACACCACAATGTCCTTTCGATAAATTTAAACAATAAAATAGAAAACGGAATCTAATTCTTCCGTAGTGTGCAGAGAGTAAATTTGTGACAACTTGCTTATTTTTTTTAGCAAAATGATGTTTTTTAAATTGTACTGTTTTACCAGATGATGTATTTATATATGTATTAATATTTATTAATATATAAATACATTATATATACCTATAATAAGTAGTTACCCCAGAATAACTTCTTGTATTCAAAGAAATGTTTTTTTGATATGCCGATCGAACACGCAGGCGTGTTCAACGGATACATGGCGTTCCCGATGGGCATTTCGGCGTACTATAATTTAAGTAGGGAATCTTTAATGGGTGATAGCCGAAAATTCACCCGGAAATTAATAAGGGCATTGGTAATAAAAAAATTCATACAAGCACCTATAAAGAAGTAATATAAATAGATCATTTGTAAATGACTTCACTACAGTTTAAAAATGCCTTCGGGAAGCGTAAAATCTGTTAACTAACCAACAAAGCTTATTTTGTTGGGAGTTTTGATGCCAAAATTAATGTATGCCAGTGAGGCATAGAATTGATGGATGAAGGACGATATTAGACCGATTTCAATCGAAGTGAGATCCCTGTGCGCTGAAAATGTGTATGACTTGGCTAAAAATAATATGTTGTAAGCGTTATGGGTAATAACACATGACGCGAATGGTAGATGTAGTCAGGGATGCCCGAGGAAGATGTGGCACGATCGAGTGAATCAAGTCATGCAATGTCAGCAAAAGCATGTATGAATGTAAATGAAACAAGGAGTGTGTGCCGATACAGAGTAGTGTAGCAGTTCATCTTTTTTGCCCATCCCTGGGGGGAAAAGGCGTGATGGTTAGTTAATTACCAAAAGCTGGACAATCATTGTTTTTTATTGTGGGTGCGCAAATGAACATTCAATCTGCTCCCCTCATAGCACCTATAGCTACACTCAGTGCATCCGAACGGTTTCACCCCGGAATGGGTCTTAACATGAACATTCAGCCTGCTCTTCGTACTGAAACTAAGGGTGCACTCTGAACACAGAAACGGTTTTTCCCCAGTATGGATCCTCAAGTGGTGAATCAAACTGGTGTTGAGAGTAAACGAAGAAGTACATTTAGGACATTGGAAAGGCTTCTCCCCTGTGTGCGTTCTCAAATGAACAAGCAGAGAATTCTTTGTATAGCCCTTAAACGTGCACTCTGAGCATGAGAATGGTTTTTCTCCGGAGTGTGTTTTTTTATGAAGGATCAAACTGCCTCTTTGACTGCACTTGTACAAGCATTGCGTGCACGAGAATGGTTTCTCTCCACTGTGCGTTCGCAAATGCGCCTTTAAACCATTCTTATCCGCAGATTTGTAATCACATTCTGTGCAGGAAAAAGGTTTTTCTCCGGTATGACATCTTGCGTGCCGTGTTAAGCTGCTTTTCATAGAGCACAAATAGTCGCAGTCGGGACAAGAAAACGGTTTTTCTCCAGTGTGCTTTCTATAATGAACGCGTAAGGAGTGTTTTGAATTGCACTTGAAACTGCATTCTGTGCAGCCGTAACGTTTCGCCCAGTGGATTACTGAAATAAAATAAAAGAAAAGAATCAATGGCTAGAAAAAATCATTGAAATACGACAGATAGATGAGCTTTATATTAAATTGAGGTTGGGTTATTTCTTAGAAATTCAGACGAAATATTTTCATCAAATTGCCAAACAGCGTCCTATCCTTTTTCATTTGAAAAGTCCCCGTTAAACCCCGATTTGGTCCGTTTCAACTTTTAAAGAAATTGTGATCAGCTGACAAATATAGCGATACGACAGTTGTGCTTTTGTTCTGATCATAAATTCGTTCAAAAGTTGAAACTCAAAGGTTTTTTAGTACTAGTCCCGAACAGCCGGGACTTTTGTGCGGTATTCATATAAAAAATTAAAATTTAAAGTCCGCCGAAACGCCACAAATCTAAGGCCGGTCGGTTTCGAGGATAGAATGTCAAATGTCGAAACAAGGATGAGCTTTACCGTACATCATTTTATATTCTATTCATGGTAAACCATAACTAAACATAAGTAATAACATTATGTACCTTTTTAGAAACTTTAACTCAAAAAATAATAATAGTATTGATTACCATAATATTCGTATAGATAATTGGTTTGCTCATGAGAATACTCACTATATTTCATTAAAAACATTTTTTTAATATTGAAAAACAATTAAAAAGCTTAGTCATCCAAATTAAAATAAAATTTCGCGAAAATAGAAAAAAATAGATATTTAAAATACAAAACAAAATCGAAAAATAAAAATGTTCATACTAATACAGAAACAGAATACACACGTGACGTCAGATGTTCCAAATGCAATGGTACCAACATAACAAGGTGTTCTTATCTTAAGATGATCATTTATTCATTTTTATAGTCATAATACTTTTTACTGGAGTTTCTTATTATGTTTTTTATTTATTATGATGTTGCCCACTTCTAGTTTACGTTAATTAAATATAAATATAAACTTTTCTTCTTACCTGGACCTTCCTCAAGGGTTTGCAGAGGGACCAAATATTCAACAATTTTATCAGAAGTTTCATTGGATTTTGCACATTCTTCCTCGGGTTCCTCTGCAACTGGAGTATTCGGTTTGCTTTTGATTGCAGAATCTTCTTCAACCTCCTGTTTGATATCCACAAACTCGATTTCTGTACCACGCTGGGGTGACAGACATTCTTCTTCTGGAGGTGTCTCCGGTTTCGAAGTGTTAACATGGAGTTTATACAAAGTGGAATCACATTTTTTCACATGGGATACGGGTTCACCGGACCCTGGTAAAGTTTTATCCATGGTAGAACTTAGGTGTTATTAACTCACCACTTTAGGATTCCCTTTATAGCAAGTTCGTCTGAAAATGAATAAGGGATAAATAATGCCAGCTGGATACCAGAGGATATCGCTAGCAAAAGATTGGACAAAGTGAAATACCACCATTCTGAATCGAAACGTTGCTTGTAACCGCATTAGGCGTATTTGGTAACCAGATTTCAATAGTCAGGTACCTATTTCTTAATCTTTCTCTATTCCATATGTCACTCATTCCCATTTCCTTCAGCTATACAACACGTTGGGGGTTCCATAGTTCCCCTGGCTTCGCACAGTTAGTTAGTTAGTTACTCTAGTGTGAGGTTTATACGGGCGTATAACAAACAAAAACTGGTCATTTCTAATCAATTGATCATGCAAACTTACTTAACCCCAGAATGGAAGCAAGGAGTAAAATTTATTCTGTCCAACTCCAAACTATTTTATCACTGAAGTGAATACCGTTCGCGCTAACCCTTTTCAAGATATGCTTTCCTAGAGATCTTTCCACAGAAATTCATTAATCTTCATAGTAGCAGACTGCGCCTTTTCCTCGTAGGTAAGTAATAATTTTTTCACCGAGGAAATTTTACGTCTCATTGTGTGGTGGAAACTATTGAGAGAAATTCGTTGAGCGCTTCTCAGACACAATAAACGAGTGAATTATGCATTTTTTTAAATCAATTTAAGCAATAAATATTTTTGTCACGAGTGATCGGAATATTTATTACTTAAAGCGACGAAGATTAATCAAAGATAGGAGAAAAAAGCGTAATTTAAAATGGAAGTAAAATAAACTTCTCGCTTTCATTAAAGGGCTAAGGAAAAACGCTTCCATTCCAGGGCTAATAACGTGAATGATTTACGACGTTCATATATTTTGTGAAGACGAATACGGCCGCTTACTGCATACTTCAAATCGTAGTACAGTTTGTATGGTTTTCATTGTCTTTAAAATAAACAAAGAAAATGCTTAAACAATTCATCAGAAGTTGAAAAAACTGAGCTCAATTCGGATACACGGATACAACGCACTTCTCTCGGTGCATATCTTCGTTGTTGTAAAAATGATTCAACAGCTAAAGGTGAATAACCTCTTATTAGTACATTACTAGTTTTCAATCAGTTAGACTTACCTAAGATAATTTGTGTTCGGTATATCTTATGAGCTTTAATAATACCTGTTAGTTCACTTTAGCATTCAATTGTGAGCCTCTAAACGCGATTTTTGCAGCGCAATGCCAGTATGGCCATCTCGATTTGCAGAGTCTGACAGTTCACGCGGGAGTTGCCGATGATTTTATCTATGACTTTTGCTATTTATATTTAACCGCCCTGCCTACCCTACCATTATGTTGATATGACGGGGCGTCGGGCAGTAGGTATTATTCTAGGAATAACGCAAAAAGGGAGGAATAGAAATGCGATCTTAGGTAGTTACAAGTAATTTATTTTTATATACGTGGGATTAGTTTTAAATCTAGAGTAAAACTTAATTAGACATAATAAATTTAATAAAACTAGATACGCAATTACTTAATTCTACTGTTAAAGTCCTTGTACTTAAAATTAGAGGTTCACTGGTTTAGGCAATGTGGGAGGAATTATCATTATAGTCAGGCACTTCCCTTTTTGGTGATGGATGTCCAGAGTCCAGTGGCTGCGTTGTATGTAGAGTCCTCGCGTTCGCACTACGTATTCGTGTACCTCCGGCTCGGGAGTAGGTGCAACGCGGCGATAATCAGAGGCCTAGGCGGTCTCCGATGTTGATCTCCGAAGGGCGAAGAGCAGTTACTTCCTTCTGGGATGGAAGTGTCGAATTCTCTCGTCGTCAGAGGACCTGGGCGGCCTCTCCAAGGGGCGAGAATTGGAACCTTCCTGGGCGGAAGGTTTCACTTGGCTGGGTGTCCTGGGCGGACTACTGCAACCGACTCGTCTGTCCTGGGCGGACTACTGCAACCGACTTTTGCTTCCCCGGTGGAAGACTGCACGCGACTCTCCGTCCTGCGCGGACTCTGGCAATCGACTGTCTCCTAGAGCCCACTGTCCTTCTGTCTATCTGTCTACCTGCATTGTTCAGCGGTCGTTCCATCCGCGGCTCAATTCCCTTGAGGGGATTATCTTTTATTGACGTCCCATAAAATTCTAACGGAATTGCGGGCTTTCCCAAAATAGCAGTTAAGCTTATATTATTTTAGTTACGATTTTTCCTAACAATAGGCTCGGCTAGCCTTTGTACTAAATTTATTTTATGGCCGGTCTAATCTGGGAATTCCTACTATTTACAATGCACATTGTAAATCTAAATATATCGGTGAATTCGGTCAATTATTTTAGGTGATTACAAAAGGCTATATCAATGTCCATGGAAACAATATTTGTATCACTGCAATGGGTACTTCCTTAACAAACGATTATTCATTATACCCTGAGGTGTTTTACAGAGATTCGAAATTAATATTGTCACCAAATTGAGGACCGTTTTTATACATTCAAAAGGTCCCGTCACACGTCGTATTTTAAAATAATGATTTCTAATCACATTCGTACGTTGTCTCATACATATTCTTCAGTTCTTACGGTTTCTTGCATGACCTGACTAAAGTGTTAGATTCAATTGGTGAGGTCATTTCTTCGACGGGCGTCTCCGTATTCTGTTTTATTTTAAAACTTCTTTCTCCCTTCATTCGCTCTACATGTCCGAACCCCTGCTTTCCCAAAATGGGTCCATTTCTTTATCATTTTGTTTTCAATACTACAAAAATTATGAGATTTATGAAAATGATAGTTTGTTGAAAATACGTTACGGTGGCAAAGTCAGTTAGTGCTTCCCTTCCAGATAAAGGAAAGGTACCGATATCGAGTCTCAGTCGCAACCAAATCTTTAATCTTTTCTGCGTCTTTTTCTAGTGTACGTAATTTTTTTAATAGTCTTTGTAATTTTTGGCGAAAGAGGCCTTACTCATATCGAAGTAGGAACAGGTAATTTAACCTCTTGGATGTCCAAGTAACGTGAACGTCACCAAACATCAAAACCAAGAGCCGCATAGTGGCGTTTAGGCCACCAACTGCGAAGGACTCATAAAAGTTATTCTATCTCCTTTTGTATTACAGTTGTAATAAAAAACACGCTTTCTCTTGCTTTCAAAAGTTAATCATAGACTCTTTCGAATAAATTTTAATAACATAATATTTTCAGTTGTCATTATTTTTATTACGCTAACAATACCAAATTAATTCAATTTGACTGTTCTGTCAGAGAGAAGTCACGCACTTCATCATCACAGTGATTACAATCTAATGTATGAATTTCGAAGTTGTATGTATGTATGCTAAGTTATTATCCATTATCTCAGCGCTGTAATAGGTTAAGAGATAAATACGGTAAATATAGTTTTTTTTTTATTGTAACATTGCTATACTTCGAAAATACAAAATGGAACATTCGTCTTGTGCAGTTGACACAGGCATTTATAAAAATCATTCCAGACATATGATCTTTTGAAGAAATTAAAAAAAAAACATAGTGTGGTGCAGTTTCATTTTACAAACACTAACTTTAATTTTTTTAATCGTTGATGAAAATTAAAAGGTAACGGTCGGATCTTGGACTCGAATCCAGTACTTCTCGGTCTGAGCTAATGCTGCTTCACTTTCCTCCGTCATTTAGAAATTTTCTTTGGTGTTTTTTGTTTTTTTTTTCTGCGGATTATATAACTTTCGTTAAGTTTATAAAAAAGTACAAGTGAAGGAGTAAAAGTAAAATTTAATTTTGTATTTTAAAAATTGTCTGAAACATACGCAGGAGAGTCAGAAAAAGTCACATTTCTAATTTGTTTATGATAATTGCCAGGCCTATATGAATTTAAAAAAAATTGTAATAATACATATTTTTTTCTTTAAATATATTTTTATCGTGTTACGTAATAATATTATCACTATTTCTAAGTAATAAATAATCCTTGCTGACGTCCCTCTCCCCCCTAATTACCTTTTTAACAGCAGAAATGTCAAGATGAACTTATTAGTTTTTGCAAGCACCTACAACTGAGTAACAACATTTTAATAGAACAGCGAACAATTACCGTTTTTCCTAATTTTTATAATGTAGGCAAAAGTAAGAATATTGATTGATAAATTGAAGTCAGCTATAAAGTTGAGAAAGTAAATTTACCAGCACACGTTAAAAGAGGCCTATACTTTAGTTTAATCTAGTCCCACCCAAATTACCTAATAGAAATACGGGGAAACACACACATTACATTCTTCAATTAATTACTAATAATACAGAATAAAGTTTTAAAAAAACTTTTCAATTATAACCCAGACACCCCACAAAAAAACTATACCACGAAATGAACTTGCTGGAACAGAAAACTGTACGAATATAACACATGCATATTAATTTACAAAATACAAAATGGACTTATACACACGAACACAGCATTTATAAAAAACATCACAAGTACACGAACACCATACAAGACAACATAATAAATTGTACACGAATGCAGTAAAGACTGAAAGTAGTTAAATAAACATAAGCCACAATCTCCTTCCGATAGCCTGCAAACGGAGAATCGACTGAGAACATTTAAATAATAACAGTTAATATAATATGTATATATTTAAGTTAAGAAAGTGAAGTAATTATGTATTTCTTTTAACTTAATAAATATTTTTTTTAAAAAAGAAAGAAATCTCCTATTAGAACAATTAAGTAACTCTAAACAATTAAACTCACGAATCCGTTCTCTTCACTAGCGTAGAAATACAAAAAAAAATCAATAATCATTGTCCTGTTTTGTTATACTAATTAGTTTATTATTGTTGAAACAGTAAAAAAGTACTGCGCCGATGAATTTTATGAAGTTTTGTTACATTTTTTTTTAATGAAACATATGGATACTTCATGGTTTACAGTGAAGTTGACATTTTATAACATATTTTAATACTACTAGATTTTGCCTACTGCAGTCCTGCAATTGGTTAGTATGCGAAGTCAACCGCGACTGACTGCCTTGTAGGGAGGTGCGCACCTGATTTGACCCACTCTGAGCCTTACTGTCTTCGAAAGTCGACACGCTTTAAGTGTTTTTTACCATGCCAACCCGTTCCAGGTCCAATTTTGACTGCGAATCAACCTTATCGTATTCGAAATCAAAGGGTCTTAAGGTCGATTTTTACTCGCAGGTACCTTAGGGTGATTTTCCCACGAAAACGGCGCCATGGAAGTAATCCAATTATTATTATTATTATTGTCTGAATCTCCGGCCAGACCGTATTACTCCTTATTGTGTAGGGAATTAAATTGTAGTGTATGTGTAGGGAATTAAATAGGGCGATTTCCCCCTGCATTCCCCGCACTGAATTTCAAAAGTTACCCTATTACTATTAAAAAGTTCATCCATAAGCATTTGCTTGTCCATGGAAGAAAATTTCATTAATTTGCTTAGTTACATACCTGTATAATCATTATTTATTAATGTGATATTATGTGAAGTTTAAATACAATACTGTAAATGTTTATATGGTATGGTGTCTAGGGACATTTTGTAAGTATAATATTATATTATAATAATTGGATTACTTCTATAGCGCCGTTTTCGGGGAAAAATCACCTCAAGGGTAGTATATTATTTATTTATATACTTGCAACACCGGTATCCAATGTTACAGATGACAGCAGGCACATAGAATCAAATGCCCCAATATCCACCCATCCATCGTGTTGAAAACAATGTTTTGTAAATTGTAAAATTTGTTTATATAAAAGTGATATATATCATACCTCCGTGTAAACTGTTTTTATCATTCCTGTAATTGATATATTTTAATCATCGCAATTTCTTCAATTATCATCAGTACTGAATATTTTCTAAGTCCTGCTTGTTATTACCGTACTTCAGGCAACTTATATCGAATTCGTCAACATAAATACTCCTTCTTCGTTCTAGGTTTCAATTGTGTGTCCAGACACCGAGTAGTGTCTATCTGACTTGTCTGATCTAATAGTGGCGCTATGGATCTCCCCGACACAGAGAGTGCCACCATTAAGACGGAACCAGGAACTCGAGCAGACGAAATGGGAATGTCGTACACGGATATGGATATAGATCTCCCGGATATAAAGCAGGAATGCTTGGAATACTCCGAGAGAAGTAATTTAGGTATTCAAATAATTTAACTAAATGACTAACCGACTAACCATCGCGCCGTTCCTCCGCAGAGACGGACAAGGTACGTGAACCGCCATACAAGACAGTATCTCGGCATGCAATCACATGCATGCAACGTCTCATACATAATCTTTTGTTTTGTTACTACGCTTCACTTTTAAGCAATGCTTATATGGAGAAGCTGAGTGTTCATATTGTGATTACACGTGTACATAATAATGTTTTCTGAAAGTGTTACAAGAAAATGATCCTTGAAAATTGTTTACATGATAGTGTAACAGGGTTGGCGGTTTACATCGTGGAAAAAATAGAGTACATAGCGACAAGTTTTCAATTATCGGTTATATTAAACATAACATAGTATATGTAAGTACAATGTGGCGCAGGAAATTATAGGAGTATATGTTTGTGAGTGTGTATATGTATTGGTTTGCTTGATTGTCGGACATTTTTAAGCTTATTTTGTGTTTTTTTTAAATTGCTTTGAAGAGTTCGTTGGTACCTTTTATTTGTCTATATCTTCAGTTAGTTTGTAGATTTTTTTTATTCCTTTATGTGTGTTATTCTAACACTTGACATGGCCTACTTATTTGATCGTTCCATATCTTCCGTGAACATCTTCGTATTCTACCATTCAATGTCTAATCGTATATGGTATAGAGTGCCGAGGTTAAAAATTTGCTTGCCTGAGTCTATTTTCGTAATAACTTGTTTTTGAACTGATTATCTTGGTAAAATTGTACTGTCCTATCAGATAATGTGTTTACATATTTATAAAAAAAATGTGTATTTCTATCATAATGAGTTTCTCCAGAATAGCTACTTATATTCAGAGAAATTATTTTTTAACATTGCCGACCGAAACGCTGACCATAACGGATACAAATTTTGCTTTTCCGATAGGTGATTCCAGCACACTAGAAGTTAATTCAACGTACGGAAACGCCCACTTCAAAATTATATCGGTTTATCTCAGTAGTGAAATGAGCGAAAATATTTAAATTATTAATTATTTTTATTGAGATTTAAAAACCTCATTGTAATATTTAATCATTGAAGAAAATAATATTAACATAATCCAAATGAAAGATAACTAACTTACCAACTAACCATCACGCCGTTTCCCCGCAGGGGTAGGCAAACAACTCGATCTTGGCATGCACTTCTTGCTTCATTCACATTCATACAACGCCTCATACATTCTCTTCTGTTATTCCGACTTCTGACATGGCCCGACTCGAGTATTTGATTCACTTGATCGTGCCATGTCTTCCTCGGGCGTCCCGGGCTTCTTCTTCCATTCAAATTCGCGTCATATATTCTCCTTACACTCTTCTCTTCGTTCATTCGCTCTACATGCCCAAACCATCTAAGCGTCCCTTTCTTAATATTGCTCACTATGCTTACATCAGCCTTGCATTCTTTACGAATCTCAACATTTATCACTCATCATACATGGTTTTACCACACATTCGTCTCAGAGATCTCATTTCTACAGCATTCAGTCTACTTTCATCCTTCCTCTGCCAGTTCCATGCCTCACTGCCATACATCAAGGTTGGTATCAGCACTCCATTGTGGACTGCTAGCTTCGCTTCCTTGGACAACTTTTTGTTTGCGCCAATCGCGTTCAGTCCTCCGTTAATGGAGTTTCCTGCATTCACCCTTCTTTCAATATCCCTATCAGTCTTTCCATATCTCGTAAACATACTTCCCAAATACACAAACTCATCGACCTGCTCTAAGTATTCATCATTCACAACTATATCGCACACTGTTTTCGTACTCTCTCTTTCAAACACCATGAATTTGGACTTATTTATATTCATCATTAGCTCATTCTTCATTCATACCTCGTTCATCCTAGATACGAGGGACTGTAAATCTTCCATACTGGTAGCAATCAGCACCGCATCATCAGCATACAACAGGCAACATACTTGCAGACTACTCATTTTCGCACCCAGGCTCACCTCTTTCAATTCTTGCATAAAATTATCCATGTATAGATTGAATAACCACGGTGACATTACGCAGCCTTGCTTAATACCTTTTGTGATGTCAAACACCCCGTAAAATCACCGTTTGCCCTAACACATGCAACGCTTCCCTCGTACAGAGATGCGATTGCCTGTATAAGATTTGTATTCACATCATACTTAGACAACACCTTCCATAACTTTTTTTCTTTTAACTCTGTCGTATGCTTTTTGTAGATCTATAAAAGCACAGAACAGTTTCTGTTTTTTTTGCCAGAAACTTCTCTGTAAGCATACGCAACAAGAAAATCTGATCCATGCACCCCCTTCCACTCATAAATGCACCTTGCACATCCCATATTTTATCCTTTGTTTTAATTTGTACCCTTTCAATCAATATCCTACCATACAGCTTACCAACTGAACTTAGCAGGCTAATAGCCCTGTGATTTCCACATTCCATGCGTGACCCTTTACCTTTGTATAGAGGGATGATCACAGCCCTTCACCAATCTAATGGGGTGTAACCCTCCTCTAAACACTGGTTAAAAAGTTTGCATAACCATGTGAGAATTATACGGCTATTTCCTTTAAAGTGTTCAGCAGCAATATTCTCGAAACCATTCTTCATACATCTAATTGATCTTTTAATTTCATCCATGCTAATTTTGGAAACATTCACCCCATCGTCATTCATTCCTGACTCGCCCCTGGAATCACTATCATTCGGGTTGCTTTCGAAGACCTCTTCAAAGTATTTCATCCATCTCTCTTTTATTTCTTTCTCATTCGTCAACATCTTTCCATCTTTCGATTTTATCACTTTCACACATCCACTTTCTGGACCATTCCGTGACCTTTTGACCTCCTTCCAAAACAGTTTAATATTTTCTTGGAAGTGCTTTGTCATTTTGATCCCCTCTTCCTCTTGCAGGCGTTTCTTTCGTTATTTAACTCCATCATGTATTTTTTTCTTGCATCCCTTGTAAACTTCTTTCGCTCTATCCCTCTCTTCGCTAGAAAAGCACTGCCAGTCGCTATCAGACATAACCTCGCTTTCTTCTTCTCTGAGACCAGTGCTTTAATCTCACCATCCCACCATGCATCACCTTTCTTCCTACCTTGCGTACTTATTCCATATACCCCTCTAGCAGATTCACAGAGGCTCACTTTTATGTGGTCCCATGTTTCGTCTATGCTTAGACCGTCCATTACCTTATCATTCAGTCTCATCCCTACACAATTTTCATACTTACTTCTTACATTATCGTTTTGTAGTTTTTCTATTTTGACTCTAGTTGGGGTCGACATCGTTTTCACTTTAGATCGCCAGCCGCGGAAGAGGTTTACTCTCGACACCAAATGAAAGATGAAACTGGAAAAAAGATTTCAGTCGCATCTGGGACTCGAACCCAGGTCATCTGCCTATATATTGCCCCGGATAGGCAGAGGACCTGGGTTCGTGTCCCAGATGCCACTGAAATCTTTTTTATTTTCTGTTCTTTTTTCCGGTTTCATCTTTCATTTGGGTTATGTTAATATTATTTTCTTCAATGATTGAATATATTTTAGTTTTCGTTATATTTTTCATTGGAAAACCTCATTGTATTCAGCCTTTTCATTAATCCCTTTTTTGCAGATCCTAAATGCAAAGATGGCAGTGTGCGGAAGGTATCTACAGAGACAAATCAGAAAAAAACCACGAAGAAGCTGAAGAAAAGTACAACTTTATCATGTTCCAAATGCAGTTATTCATGTTCGCATGAATCAACCATGATTAGACACGCGCTGACGCACTCCAGGGAAAAACCATTTGCGTGTTCCGATTGTAGAAAATCGTTTTCTAAAAATTCTCTTTTGGCGACTCACTTAGAGACACACTCCGGAAAAAAAAGGTTTTCGTGTTCCGAGTGCAGTTTTGCGAGTTCTTATAAAGCAAGCTTTAATAATCATTTGCTGAGGCACTCTGGAGAAAAACCATTTGCGTGCTCCCAGTGCATTTGTTCTTACCCCAGTAAGTCAAGCTTAAAGGCTCACATGTTGATGCATTCCGGAGATAAACTATTTGCGTGTTCCGAATGCACGTATTCATGTTCATCAAAGTCAAGATTGAATGGTCACATGGTGACGCACTCCAGAGAGAAAAAGTTCTCGTGTTCCCAATGCAATTCTGCGTTTTCTCGCAATAAAACCCTGAAAAGACATTTGCTGACGCACTCTGGAGAAAAAAAGTTTAATTGTTCTCGGTGCAGTTCTTCGTTTTTCTGTCAATCAAACTTAAACAGTCATATGCTGAGGCACTCTGGAGAAAAACCATTCTCGTGTTCCCAGTGCAATTATTCGTGTTTTCGTCGATCAAGTTTGAAAAGTCACATGCAGAAGCACTCCCGAGAAAAACCATTTAAGTGTGTCGAATGTAAATTTTCTTGTTCTCGAAAATCGAACTTAAGTAGACACATTCTGACGCACTCTGGAGAAAAACTATTCACGTGTTCCCAATGCAATATTTCTTTTTACTCTAGGACAAGCTTGATAAAACATATTATGCTGAAGCACTCCGCAGAAAAAAAGTTTTCATGCTCCGAGTGCAATTATTCTTGCTACTATAAATCAAGCTTAAAGGAACACACGATGTCGCACTTCAAAAACAAAATATTTTCCTGTCCGGAGTGCATTTATACATGTTCTACAAAACAATATTTAAATATTCACATGATAACCCACTCCGGGAGAAAACCATTTTCATGTTTGGAATGTATTTATTCGACTCATGGAAAGTCATCTTTTAAGGCGCACTTACTGACCCACTCTCGAGATAAACCTCTGGCGTGTTCCAAATGCAATTACTCGTGTTCCCATAATGTAAGCATGACAATTCACATGTCGAAGCATTCTGGAAAGAAACTTTTCAACTGTGACGAATGCAATTATTCTTGTTCTCAAAAGTTTTATTTGAACGCGCACTTGCTGACACACTCTGTAGAAAACCCATTTTCTTGTGCTAATTGTGATTATACATGTTCTATGAAATATAGTATAAGGAGACACATGCAGAAACACTCGTGATAATAACGAATCCCTTAGTCTCGGTCACAGGGGACGATTTTATCGCTGCCACGTTACCGCGGCGAGTGATCGCCACTTGTAGCCGCTATTAGACAGTCACATGGAGCTACTGGAAATGCGAGAAGTAGAGGAAATGTCCTAAAGTAACATACTGATAACAGGTGTAAAAAAAGACAAGCGACTAAAACGACGCTACATTTAGTAACTGATAGTTGAGCAGTTTGAAGCGAGTATCTTATGACGATCATATAAATTATTGGCGTATTTTTTTGTAAAGTTTTTTTTTATATTTAAAAGTATCTCTTGTGTTTTCTCTAATCTATTTTCTGTTAACATTAAATTTAAGATATAAAAAATAAAATAACTTTGTTTTAATTCCACTTTATTATTTTTTCATCCAACCGGTTTCGATTCAACCTGAACCTTCCTCAGGGGTGAATAAAAATATATTAAACATAATACAGAAATACATGGTATTTAATAGAAAATTACAAGAGAGAAACAGAACATCAACTTAGGTGGGGGGCAAGGAAGGAAGAGCTTCAGAGGGAGGGGTGAATGTAGGCGGAGGTAATGGAAATATTTAAAAAATGGGGGTGTTAGACAAATCTAGTTGTTTATTAAGTAGATTGGTTTTATTGATTTTTAATGACTTTTATTTCAAGGGCTTCAAGATTATTAAGGCGTAGACCTATCTCATTTCTATGTAATACATCTATCCCGGAAGATTTATTAAATGAGTGATCGATAAGGTGGGTGGCGAATTCTGAAAATCCGACACTGTATTTCTGTATTATGTTTAATATATTTTTATTCACCCCTGACGAAGGTTCAGGTTGAATCGAAACCGGTTGAATGAAAAAATAATAAAGTGGAATTAAAACAAAGTTATTTTATTTTTTATAATTTTGTATTCCCATGAGGTGTTTGCTACATGTAAAGATTTAAATTTAAGAGTTAACATTGACGCCGATATCGTATCCGTTTTTATATCAGGGGTGAGCCCCATTTGCTTTAATATTACACATTTATGACTGAGAAATTTGTTTTATTGCTGACGGAACGGCTTCACAGTTATATTTGAAACCACTTTCGGATTGGTTTATTACATTCTGGTAGACGGATTACATTGTGTTGTTTTACTGAATCTATGTTTTTATTTTATTTTATATTGTGCCAGCTTTATTTTACACGGTTACTTCCTTACTGATATGATTATTTGGCATATTTTAGTAACATTATTGTTTTTGAATGAGAGAGTTTCTTGTTTCATGGAAGATAGCGTGGTTTGATTAATGGCAAATGTCTTAACGTTTAGACTTTGCCCCACTTTAAAATGAAACCTCAAATTTACAAGTAGCCAAAACATGGAGCAACAAACGATTCTTTATATGTTAACATTTATTGTTTACCATTAATTATTTAACCTCACTAGAACTAGGCCTGTATCTAGGTTAACAATTTTATACAAATATAACACACTAATAAAAGTAACATGAAAATAAAGGTTTATTAATGGAAACTCTCTACGGAATTGAACATTGAACTTCCCTTCAGTATGCATTGTCATTACATTTACACGATCCAAAGAACCATATCGTTTCCCTTACTATATGAATAAAAATAATGTAAATTGTTGCTTAGGGCTTAGTTAGAAGAATGTTAGTTTTCTAGTAAATTTTCTAGTGAATATCGCCTTGCATTTATCAAAAGAATGTTGGTTTTCTAGTAAACTTTCTAGTGAATGTCGCCTTGCATTTATCAAAATAATGTTGGTTTTCTAGTATTCATTTCATTCTTTTGATAAAGATCGAGACGTAAAAATCCATCATGTTTACAACAAAGGACAAAAATTAGATAGATTAGAGTCACTAGAAATTAATTGCCTATTAAATAACAATAATGGAATATCCCAATATTACCAAAATAAAATATCAGTAATCACAAACCCTTTCAATTATATAAATTCATAAACATTCACGTGAACTTAAAATGTCTATTTACTATGTAACATCATTCATAATTTTAATATTAAACATTATAATTACCTATATGTACCTTAAACTAACAAAATAACTTATAATACCTAAAATTAACAAAATAGAAACAGACATTACATAGAGACATTGTTGTGTACCTCTGCCTAAGTTTCTATAAATACCATAGCATAAGAATTTCAACTACCAGTCTGAAAATGTCCGTAGTAGGGTGAAACCGGTCCTGGTGAAAATAAATAAGTGGAACAAAGTACAAAAGTGTTTTAATTTCAATTATAATTTTTAATTTACTTTTACACTTTTAGTTATTTACAGTGTTGCGGGCTGTGGACGCATTTACGCACCGATGCGTGAATTTTTAAACTTTTTCATTTAATAACTTTAGGTAAACACTAACCGGCTGGCCTAGCTAAGCAATTTACGGCTGCATTTCTTCAATTTATAGATACGATTGTCTGAAAAGATGAGTTTTAAGTTTAGTTCTGAATTCTGTCGAGTCTTTGATGATTCTTAAGGCATGCGGCAGTTCATTCCAGGATTTAGGTCCTGATACTCCGAAAGCACGATCACCGAACTTAGTATTAGGTGTGCGCTTTGATTCCTTCAACCTCCCGATAGCTGATGACGCTGCTGACCTAAGGGTGGACTGCCGTGAATTGGTATTTTCAGGAATACACAGTTCTAATAAATAAACCGGAGCCCATTCCGTTAAGTGACTTAAATACCATCCAGCAGAGCTTGAACTGGATTCTTTCAGAACATTTGGCCAGTGGAGATTAGTACTGAGGGGAAGTTATACATTGGGAACTTGTAAGAACAAATAAAGAAAGATTCGCACCTGTATTTTCATCGCAATCAATATTTTCAAGTATAAGCAGGATATTTTGTGTTGGCGAGAAGATTAACCCTGTGAATTACGTAGGCGAAGATGCGCAACAGCGATTTATAGCAAAGCGATGCTTTGATAGATGATTGTGATAGAGTTCGTTTCTTTTGTCTCACAGTACGGGCCGTTCTTGTATAGCACAGATAAAATTTTCTACTTCAGCCATGTTGAAAAACAGCAAACACCGTCGCGCTCACTATGTGCGAACATATCAGATCAACTGATCGCATTGCTGAAGTCTCAGGCTGCACCGCGCCATTCGTCACTTGCTATTTGTCACGTAGGACTCTTCCAAGACATTCCAACCATTTGAAATTTTCGTTCCACGTAGCAACGCGTCGTCGTCGCGTTTTCCTACGCCCATGTAAGACGGAGCGTTGCGGACTTTTTTAACGAGCCATCGTCTTTTTGCTTTCGAACGCAAAATGACAGCCACAAACTACGGCAAACCATGCTAGTGTGAAATTTAAAATATAGTCCAATCCGACAATTCTCCACGATAATTCACGAAACTTACTCCCTTTTAAACTTACGTGGTTCGGATATCTATGTAGAATTCATAAAATAAATTCAAAATATTTACGTCTGCCAAATCGCGATATGACATTGACAACTTCTGTTTAATGGCGTCGTCGTTTCCTTGCGCATAGCCTCTCTCTTTCTGTTACACGAGTCGCTTATAGTAGAAAACGAGAGATCAAACTACCAGCTCTGAACCAATGAGATTGAGCGTTTAACAAAAACAGTTTTTTTTCTATGGTGAAATGGCAACGTTGACGTCATACAAACCATAGAGATTTCCGTGTCTTTTAATCAGTTACAAATAGAAAAGCTTTTTACCTATAATAGATTGTCACTGCGGTTCAGTTACCGGAGACCGACGAGGAATCGGTTATTTATTCAGTTACTTTGATATGACGGTGCGTCGGGCAGTAGGTATTATTCTAGGAATAACGCAAAAAGGGAGGAATAGAAATGCGATCTTACCTAGTTACAAGTAATTTATTTTTATATACGTGGGTTTAGTCTTAAAACTAGAGTAAAACTTAATTAGACAATTCAATAAAACTAGATACCGAATTGCTTAATTCTACTGTTAAAGTCTTTGTACTTAAAATTAGAGGTTCACTGGTTTAGGTAATTATTTAATTCTACTGTTAAAGTCTTTGTACTTAAAATTAGAGGTTCACTGGCTTAGGCAATGTGGGAGGAATTATCATTAGAGTCAGGCACTTCCCTTTTTGGTGATGGATGTCCAGGATTCAGTGGCTGCGTTGTATGTAGAGTCCTCGAGTTCGCACTACGTATTCGTGTACCTCCGGATCGGGAGTAGGTGCAACGCGGCGATAATCAGAGGCATGGGCGGTCTCCGATGTTGATCTCCGAAGGGCGAAGATCAGTTACTTCCTTCTGGGATGGAAGCGTAGAATTCGTAGAGCGTAGAGGACCTGGGCAGCCTCTCCAAGGAGCGAGAATAGGAACCTTCCTGGGCGGAAGGTTTCACTTGGCTGTGTGTCCTGGGCGGACTACTGCAACCGACTCTCCGTCCTGGGCGGACTCTTACAACGACTCGTGCTTCCTCGGTGGAAGCTTTCACTCGACTCTCCGTCCTGGGCGGACTCTGGCAATCGACTGTCCGTCCTGGGCGGACTCTGGCAATCGACTGTCTCCTAGAGCCCACTGTCCTTCTGTCTACCTGTCTACCTGTAGGTATTATCTTTTAAACCGCATTGTTCAGCGGCCTTTGTTCCGTCGGGCAATCTTTTGAGGTGTTTATTGCCGTCTCATAAAATTCCAACGGAATTGCGGGCTTTCCCAAAATAGCAGTTAAGATTATATTATTTTTGTTACGATTTTTCCTAACAATAGGTTCGGCTAGCCTTTGTACTAAATTTATTTTATGGCCGGTCTAATCTGGGAATTCCTATTATTTAAAATGCACATTTTAAATCTAAATATTTCGGTGAATTCGGTCAATTATTTTAGGTGATTACAAAAGGCTATATCAACTTTTGGAACCGGATCCTCGGAAAGAAAAAAAATATGGGGAGGGAGCAATAGAGTTCGCCAATTTTTTTTTCAATATTTTGCCTCGTTTTTACATTTTTTTTAAAGATATTTATTTTGAATATGTTATTTTATTTATTTATTTATGAACCAATTACACAAAATGAAATAAATAAAAGCTATAGAAAAAGAACAGAACATACATAATACAAGAATGAAGCAATGACAAAAAGAGGACAAAAATATACGTTTGACAGAATATTCAAGTTAAAGCCTGAACATGGTTTTAGGAGAGTCCATGATTTTAGATATTCTAAATGATAATCTCAGAGTTCTAATTTCGTAAAGCCCGACAAAAGTCATTAACACTGGTTCCAAAAATTTCAAGGCCCTGGCTTGAGTAAACAAACCTCGACATTTTGGACAGTGGAGAATGATACCCATAATTATTAGAGTATTTATTGAGGAAAAGCAATCCATTGTTTCTGAGTCTACGGCAAGGAATGTTGAACTGAATGAGTTGCAATAAAGAAGGTGAGTCAATAATACAATTAATTATTTTTAAACTGCAATTAAGAGCAAAGTCTTTCCTACGCTTTTATAATGTAGAAATGATTATGATTTGTTCAATTTCAATATAGGAGTAATCGCCTCTTTCTTGCCCTAATCTTCATGCAGTTCCACGTAAGAAGCGATGTTGTACAGATTCAATATGATTAATATGAACAGAATAGAAAGGAGACCAAATGACACTGGCATATTCAAGATGAGGACGAACTACTGAGCAGTGGAGGGTTTATAGTATTTATATTCTTAAAGTCACAGGCAATTCTATTGATGAAGTTTTAGTGATTTATTAGTGACATTATTGATGTGGTCATTAAAAGAAAGCTTACAGTTTTAGGTGACACCAAAGTCCTTAATAGATCTGACGGTAGATAGAGAGACACGATTTAATTTATAATAGAACAGGATTGGATTATTTGGTCTACAAAATGACATAATTGATATACCAATTAGAAAACCATGGTCGAATTCACAGACCTGCTTACTTTAAAACATTTGCGTCTTAATTCCTAATAATTTCCCCTGACCAGATAGGCTTGAATAAATTGCATAATATCTAACATCTTTCATTAATGGTGGACCGGAAACCACCATAAAGCTTAGAGAGTTAACCATTATTTTAGAACGTCGGCATAATGTGACAAAGTACACTTCCACCCGAAGACAGCAATAAACTAAAAGGACCTTAGCGGCCCGCCATACAATACGGGTCATAAAAATGACCTTCTAACGGACTAAACGATCTCCCCCAAACCGTGGGACAATTTCTCGAGGTATTGGTTAATGTATTAAGGCAAGATAACCAGCCACAACTGAAAAATAGTCATTTTTGAAACGAATTCTAGACGTGTCGACTCTTTCCACAAAAAAACATGAATTGATTTTGAAAGATAGTTATTTTATTTAGCATAGGAAGTTTGAAATTTTGAAAATTATAAATATATGTTTATGTAATAAACTTCTTCCGTTGGTCGCTGCGCAGATTCTTACATTTTCAAACGAACGTTTGTTATAA